>DF240529.1:647-62103 GCA_000507305.1 Breviolum minutum Mf 1.05b.01
TATCTTGTTGGAAAACCACGAGTAGTCAATGTTTATTATCCGCAAAAGCAATCGAAGGTGATCAAGATACATTGTGATTCTGATCACGCAGGGTGTTTGCTGACAAGGAAATCAACGACAGGATTTGTGGTGACAATAGGAAGACACTGTGTCAAGCACGGTTCGAACTTGCAATCGACAATAGCATTGTCGAGCGGAGAGAGTGAATACTATGCTTTGGTGAAAGCAGCAGCCATCGGATTGAGCATCCAGGCGTTGATGGCAGACTGGAACGAAAAGTATGACTTGGTACTTTACAGTGACAGTAGTGCGGCAAGAGGAACTGCAAGTCGAAGAGGATTAGGAAAATTGAGACACGTGCAGACACGATACTTGTGGCTACAAGAACGAGTGAGTGAAAACAGTTTGAAGATTGTGTCGGTAGGGACACACCAGAACATCTCAGATATGTGTACAAAGCCAGTTAGCAAAGAGTGTAGTGAGAAGCACATGAAAACCATGTGTCAAGAGTTCCACAGTGGTAAGGCTGTAGGAGCTAAAGCTTTAGAGTCGACGACAGTTTGAATTGTAACACTATCGTCGAAGGAGGGGCGTTGAGATTTACACCCCCACATATGTCTCACCTAACATGCATATGACATGTTTACTTTTGGCTCAAGACACGCAAGTGAAAATAGTGTGCGTGTCAGATTTGCTGGTCATAATTGTTCAAAGATATATTTATATTTACATTTGCCCATGATCATTTTGCTCAGTCCTTTTTCTTTTACCACCATTTTGTTCTGTGCCTTCTTTGTGGTAAAAAGATAACAGGCAAGACGGTGCTACATTGGGGTCAGCGAAAGCTGATCTTGGCCGAGATTGAGTTCCTTGGGACCGATTTTTGTAGAGTCATTACTCAATAGCTATTTTTGGTTCCCTTATTAGGTGGTACCAATTGGCAGTATATGCCACTTATATACCACTTATATATTGCCAATTGGGTGATTATGTATATATAGATAATTATGTATATATATATATATATATCACCTACCACCTATTAAGGGAACCAGGAAACTCCATTGAATTACTGTTGTACCGTTCCTTCTTGTTTTTCGGGGGACGGTCCAATTTGGTCGGTTAGTAAAAAATTGGAGGAAACTGAATCCGGGATACCTAAAGAAAAAAGGGAGGGGTCCAGGTACCTCATAGATGGGGGGGTGGGGGAGTACGGCAGACCGAAACTTGAAAGGGAAAGTTCAGGATGGACTATCAAGACCCGACGGCAACAAGACGGATATGCTTGGAGTAAAGGAAGCCTCTTGCGGGAGCGCCCCAAACAATTCATGTAGGTGAAGTGTGCTTTACCGAGAAAGAATCTTGTATGATATTATTGTGCCATGTGGGAAATCAAAAGGATACACCCCAGAAATCTAAGATAGATACCCAAACATGGCCATACTTTGAAGGAGTCACCTTTTTTCAAACCATGATTTTGGATATCCATGTTAGCTTTCGGGGATGTAGTCATTTCAAGGTGAGTTGTTATATTTTTGGGAGGGTGAAAGCCGAAGCCCAGGTTTCTTACACTCTACTATCAAAAAGCCTCCTGCGTGGTGTGCCATGGCGAAAACCCGGTGTTTTTGTTTCATGTGGGAATTGGCAGAGTTTTCTGATTGAAGGTGGGGTGAAAGAGAACAAATCTTCCGCACCATTGCATTTTGATTTTTTCTCATTTTTGTCATAGAGGTTACTACCGTATGAATTATGCATGATTGACTAAATCATGCTCGCCTCAAACTTTTTGGACAATAGCTGGAACCTACCTGTAACTTAGCAAGACATATTTGTGTACCCTCTGGTAGACTAACATAGCAATGGAACTCCACCATTTTTAGTAGGAGATACATCTTCAAATGGTGGATTTCCAATTGCTCTGTTTGTTTACCGGAGGGTAATCCCTTTAGTACCGGAGTTTGATGACAGAAACTAGGTGGTAGTTTCAAATATTTTTTATTTTCACCCCTATTTGGGGAAGATTCCCAATTTGACTAATATTTTTCAGATGGGTTGGTTCAACCACCAACTAGGAAACCCTTTGGTAGACTTCATTCTCTGATGATTGGATTCCACCAGGATTTTTTCTCCACCGAAACTTGCTTTTTTCAGAATCCGCAAGCTGCTCATCACTCAAAAATGGAGCTTTTTACTCAGCTTTTGGAAAGTCCCAAGTCAGTAAGGCCTTGTATGGTCCAAAAAGAATCCCCATCCCCAAAACGTCTTGATCAAACCCAATTTCTTCATATAGATTCACATCTATGATGGAATTTTTTGAATCACTACCTTTGTTGACTTCCTCGTTGGTGATGTTTTTTTTTGAAGAAGTTTCCCTACAATTTGAATTTAGGTTGTTAAAATAGATATTAGTTGCCTTTGTGTTGCTGTTGATCAGCGTCCTTTTCTTCGAAGTAGGTAGCCGGTAGCACAGTGGATCAGGTATCAGGTGGGGAAATCCACCAACTGAAACAACCTGCAGGTATGCTGGTGCGGCACCCGGCACCCACATTGCGCAGCTGGGCAAAAAAATACTCACTTTGAGCCCTGGTTGCTGATTGCTGAATGTTGGTGATGGTCTTGTGATTGAATGTTTCCGTTTTAATACTTATGATTATGATATTTGTCTTTTTAATATGATTCTTACGATTAATTATGATATGATCATGTATTTCATGCATACGACCCTGAAATCCATGGACCCACCACTATTCTACACCATTCTCTTTTGGTCCCGTCGGCGATGTCATTGGGGGGGGGGGGCATGGGCAACATACAAACACAGGCGCTGTAACAGTAGAAACAACATCTTGTTTATATATGCATTCATATTACACACAAATTCAAAACAATCACACACACACACATGTAACATGATGTTTTTGGTGTGAAATGTATGATTCAAGTGATTCAAAACAAATCAAAAGTCCATTAAACATTGCATGGGACCTTACCAACGGACCCCTCAGTAAGTTGCTAGAGCTATTAGATACTCAGGTTGAGGGGTCCGTTCAGTGGGTCCTGTCCTGTTGGAGATTTCTTGGAAAAACATACTGCTGAGACAGCCCAGTTTTCAGGTTCTTGGCCAAGATGTTTCCAAAACTCCAGTTCGATCTCCTGGATGGCCGGCCGTTCTCGCGCAAGTTAGAGGACCGGGTTGGGAATGTTTGTTCAGGAGGGTCGGAAAAGGGCGTATCATGTATTTTTATATGTATTTTACGTTTAACTTTATTTGTATATTCAAACTGTAGATAGATTGATTGATTGATTGATTGATTGATTGATTGATTGATGGATTGATGGATTGGTGGATTGATGGATTGATGGATTGATGGATTGATAGATAAGATAGATTGATGGATTGATAGATAAGATAGATAAGATGGATAAGATAGATAAGATAGGTAAGATAGATAAGATAGATTGATAGATAGATGAGATATCCAGTAGACTGAGGAGATGATTAGATGCGATATCCGATAGGCCAGTACCCCTTACATGGTATTGGTGGTTCAGAAAACTGCAGAAAGAATTGCCACGTGATGATGAAACATGCAGTCATACATATCCCACCTAATTCAACAAACTTGTTTCAAACTATGTATGCTGAAATATGCCCTGCTCATCGATTCCATCAAATCTATCTAATTATCTAGCCTAATCTAATCTAAATAAACCTAAGTAAAAAGGCCAGATCAAAGTTTGCCTCCACGTTGGTGGTTTTTGACACCTGACACCAGGTTCTGACACTTTTGGCTTGTTGTAAATCAGTTGTGACATGACAGATTTCCCCAGTACCAAGATGTAACGTTTGGTCTTTGGACTTCCTGGGTGTGTATATATATATATATAAATGCATAACATATGTTTAAATATTAGGATATTCCTCCTCCCAGCAACAGTGGCGGGTGAAAGTGAATGTTGATAGGGATCCCCTCCTAAAGATGCAATCCTCGCGGTGACTGGAAGAGGGAGCATTCCATTATCTACACGTACCGCATTCTTCAAAGTGACCTCATTTAGGCCGACAAGCGACCTTTTTCAAGGCTTAGGTGACCTCCATTTGAGCCACGTTTTTTTTTGAAATGAAGGAACCTTCTTGTGTGGGGAACTCATCTTGACTCCGCGGAAGCGGAAACATTGGTATTTACAGGTTCGCGTAGGCACGCGTAAGCACCTCACGGAAGCTTCACGATAATCTTCGCGTAAGCAATCTGCGTAAGCAAATCTGGGATCAGTCTTTGAGGTTTCGCCGCGCAAGCTCAGAGTATGCAAGTGCGGCATGAATCTGATTGCGCATTTTTCGCTCAGGGTCCCTCGCGTATCCCGGCGAAAGCCTCGCGAAAGCTCTCGTGGAAGCAAACCATGTCCCGCCAACGCCCCCCTCCACGTGTCCTTAAAAGGAAGATGTACCCATGAAGGGGAAGATGTGCCGATGAAGGGGAAGAGGTGCCAATGAAGAGGAAGATGCGCCAATGAAGTGGAATATGTGGCCATGAAGGGGAAGATGTGCCCATGAAGGGGAAGATGTGCCCATGAAGAGGAAGATGTGCCAATGAAGCGAAAGATGTGGCGATGAAGATGTGGCAACTCTCGTTTCAAGAAGTTGAAAACAAGAGCGTTCGCGAAAGCATTTCGCGAAAGCAAGCTTCCCGCGAAAGCGCGCGTAAGCATCCTTCCACAGAAAATGGCCTCCGCGTAAGCTTGCGCGCAGGTTGTCCTCCAGTGTATAGGGCCGTTACCACCAAAAAAAACACGGCTCATTTGGGGAATCAATCCAGGTCACTTTGAAGAAGCTGGTATACATATATTTATATATATATATATTTATTTATAAATTATATAAATATATTAGTAATATTGATAGTAATAATACCAATTATACTAGTCATTCTTCTACTAATAATGGTGATGATAGTACTAATAATAACAGGTATATATCTACATATATCGTCAATTGGTACTTTGGGTCCGTTGGTGCTTTGGGATGCCAGAAAGCTCCAGGAAGAAGCCAAAGAGCTGAAGGATGAATCAGGCATTTTGGAGCTAAGGTTTCCGACCAGTAAAGAATGATGTTTTGATATTATGAAATGAATACTCTCCCGAAGTTCAACATAGCCCCTGAAAAGTTTCCTTCCCAATAGGAAAGTGGTCTTCCAACCAGCATTTTTCAGGGTCTATGTTGAACTTCAGTGGTGTACTGTATGAATAATGAATGATGAATTTATCTTTTCTAGGTGGTGATTTGAAACATTTTTATTTATACCACTACCTGGGGAAGATTCCCATTTTGACTCATATTTCTCAGATGGGTTGAAACCACCAACTAGTATTTACCATTTCTCAAAGTACAGCGACCTCACACGAGCGACTGCCCCCAAAATGTAGCTGAGGTTTTGGGGAAATCTGTAAAAAACAGAGAAACCCAGGTTGGTGAAATACTGTAATTTGGCCAGAAGAATGATGTTTTGATATTATCTGGGTGGTGGTTTCAAATATTCTTTATTTTCAGCCCTGTTTGGGGAAGATTCCCATTTTGACTAATATTTTTCAAAGGGGTTGAAACCACCAACTAGTTATGAAACGTTTTGAGAAGAAAAAACATGAGTGAATGAGAGAATAGCAGTTGAACATACCTTGATGTTGTTGATTCTTTGTAGTTTGCAATTTGGAGACCCCATCGAGCACTAGTTCAACTTGGTAGTTTATCTCATTATTTCTAAGGTTTGTGATATTAACCCCTTCATTTCCACCGTAGGAAGAGGCGTATCTGGCCTCATAGGCTCAATTTTCTGTCAGCCGAGTTGGTTGCCATGTTGATTTGTTTTGGAACAGCGAAAAAGAAACGCCCCTTTTCTCAGTTGAAATACACCCCGGAAATTTAACATAGCCCCTAAAAATAGGCTTGCTCCCAAAAGGAAACTCATCTTCCAAGCATCATTTTTCAGGGGCTATGTTAAATTTTGGGGTGTAGTGAATAACCAGAGCTGTTGAAAAGTGTGCTTTTGAGGTATTTTCATACATCCTCCGCCTTAGGTTGAAAAAATGAATGCGACCATGCAATAGGAATTCCAGAAATTTGAACCAACTGGTATTTCATGGAGTTGTTTCAACGTATGTTTTTTGTTGAGTCCAGATCTGGGAGTCGAAAAAGCGTTTGATGTTGTGGCGGTAGTTAACCAACTCAACTTTAAGATATCGTGATATTGCAAACATCCGAGACCATTCTGCACCTTTACCCCTTTTTTTTGCAAACCAAATCTCGAAAGGAATGATTTTTTTTTGTTGATCTCTAAGAGTCTAAGATTCCGAATCCACATCAGTTGGTAGAACACAACATCTAAATGTGCTTTGCCACGGCGGTTTGCCCAAAAGCAAATCTGAAAGCGTTTGTTTCGGTGTGAGGTCAAAGCAGGATTCGCATGCGTGACTTGATTGGCGAAGTTTGGAACATGGGAGTGAAACTGAGTTTGGATATAGACATATGTTTTTCTGCTTTTCTGGGTGGTTGAGTCGATTTTTAAATGTTTTTTTGACAGGTGTGTTTGCAATCTGTATATATTATATATTTATTTATATATAGATGTTTATGACAATTTTTGTTGTGTGTTTTTCAATGGCGAAGTTTGGGATACTGCTCATTGATGGTTATGAAGATGATGATTATGTTTGTTCCTCACGCTCTTTTCAGTTGAGAAAGAATATCTGGTGGTGTCTCAAATCTATTATTATTTGGAGACTTCCAGACTGCCCCTAAATTTATGCCAGGGTATTGATTCAGATCTCACACAGGGTCATAGCCTGTTTCAGATCTCAAACCTTAGGACTCTGATGGTTCCAGAACACCTGCACCAGTATGGAACAGCTCCCGTTTATGCTACTTAGTCAGTATATCTCACCTTCAAAAAGGAAAATCATTTTCAAGACTGCCTTGGTAGGGGATATATAAGTTCCCAGGAGGGTAGATTTCACATATTTGAACTTGTCTAGGATTTCCATCAACAGTTTCAGGGAAGTATTTGTCCTCAGAGGTCAAGAACTCTTCACAGAGGAGCTGGCCAAAGACTACGCAAAGAAAGAGGGCCAGAGACCAAGACAACTTCCAAATCACCAAACATAGCTAACACTAGAGTATATGTTTTCCATTTTGCAGACACAAGGAACAAGATGGAATCAAAATCAAAGTGGAGGTTTGATAGTAACTAGCCACTATTTTTGAATTTAATGAGATCTAGCCCAAAAAAATCCATTGGTGGCAAGTTTCGACTTATCTTCTTGGCAGGTTTTTCAAGTTTCCACCATGTTTTTCGCTTCGGAATCAGGGGATGGTTGGATAACTTATAGATACACAGACCCCAACAAATGTAAATCGATGGGCCTATGAGAGTGGACCAAGCTGGTCAGACCTGCATTGTTTGCTGTAAAAACACGAAGCTAGTAGCGAAAACAAGCTAAGTTAAGGAAACCAGTTTCCAAACTCTTCGAAAATTATATGGATGTTTCCGAAAATAGTGGTATCGCCAAAATGGATGGTTTATAATGGAAAACCCCTATTAAAATGGATGATTTGGGGAAACCCACTATTTTCGGAAACATCCTTATATGTTGTTAGGTATTTTCTGTGTTTTAAATCTATTGTAGTGCAGCTTTTGATTCTGACAAAAATTACTAAACATGTTGATGCACCAATAGTCCTTCCACACCATAAGTTATAATTCAATTCTTGATGCAGTTCCTCTATTGTTCACTTTACCGGCCATTGATTGGAATTTGATCTGTTCTTTTCCTCGCACAATAATTGTTGTTGGCGATCGACGTTTCTAGTTGCAACTCTTATTAAATTTTGAGGTGACCCCCAGCAAAATGAACCACGAAAGAGACGTTGTTTTTTGTCGTTTTGGGATGATGAATAGTTTTCATCTACGATTTCAGGATTTGAGATCGCTCATGACATGAGATTTTGCAAAAAATCAAGTGGTGGTTTCAAATAGTCGCTCGCTCATGCCCGCGTGATGCATTGAACAAATGGAGGAACACATGGTTTCAAATTAATATGTGTTTCTGGATCATCCCTATTTGGGGATGATGTTTGCACTTGAGGACTATGTTCGAATCTAGGCAGTCTCGTTTTGATGTTAACTTGTAACAGCAAGGAAACAACAAACATTATGCAAGAGGCCTGTGGCATAGAAAAAAATAATCGATGATGAATTCCTTGAACTGATGATGAAATGTGAGTCACGAAAAAAAACCTTGGTTTGTTCGGTTACCCTATACTACCCACTTATATGGGACATTATAAGGATCCCTATTAACCAACCAGTATAGTGGAAAGTAGGACGGTATATTTGGTGGCTCATGTGGTTCAAAAGTTGCATATGTTGCTTGTGTTTGTTTAAAGTGTTTGTTTTTACTTTCTACAAGTACCATTGTAAATCACCATGAAACCACCGTTTGGTGTTCTTTCCAAACCACCAAACAAGCAAATCAAAGGTTGTTGTGTTGTTGATCCAAGGCGTTCTCTTTATCTCAGACGTCAGGGCCAGCAAGGACGGGGGGTCCCAAGGGTGGAACATGGTGTAACACAGGACATGGTGTTCGGATTCAAGTTGCTTCATCTCCAGGATGAGTTTTCCGTTTTTGTGTTGGTTGGCGAGAATTCTCCCAGGAGAATACATAGTGTTATGTTTCACATACATATATATATATATATATTATATAAGATATGTTGGAATGACTGGTTTCTGCATGGGGCAAACACATTTCCCTGAACACTGATTCTTCATCTATAGACTATCTATAGGCTAGCCTTTCTATACTCATAAGTCCTAGGACACATTAGAATGTAAACGTCCGAACTAGATGTCTTGTGAGCAGAAACTTCAACTCCTGGGAGAAAAAAACAGATCCTGAGATGTAGCAGTTAGGAGGTGGGCCCAAAAACACCAGATATAAGTAGGGTGATAGTCATAACTCCACTTATAGGAGTTATAACCCCAGGTTACCCATTTACAAGGCCGTTTTATATTGGTTGTTAAACTCCATTTATAACTTTTCATGGTCCACCTTTTTGGGACCATAAACATTTTTTGAGAATTGAAGGCAGGAATCCAAGGACATCCTGACATTTCATCCGAAGGACTTTTGAGTGTTTAGACGTTTACGGTGACTGAAAGTAATGTACATACATAATTTCAGCATTGATTCATTGGATTCAGTTTGAGTACTGCATGTTTGATGTTGAGAGTTCAAACGCTTTCAAGTTTGAATGTACACTGCAATTAGTTCTGACAATGCACACCACACTTTTTTTTGCGAAAGGCAATTACGGTCCGGTAATCTAACATAGCAATGAACAATGGACCCTTTGAAGATGTATTTCCTATTGGAACATTCGAAAATTCCAGCCAGCTATGTTAGTTTCATAACACTCCGTTTCTAATCACAATCCCTGGAACATGAGTCACATGAGGGTAGGAATCCAAACCACCGGGCCCCAAACCACCGATCACCCTTGGACCCCAAAACCATGAAAAATGAAGGTTTTAAACCCCCATATGGGGTTATAACCCCTAAAAATGAAGGTTGTGGGTTCCCATGGTAACCATAAGTTGAATTAAGTCATACATGAAGCCAGATGACTCATGACCTTCCTTCCTTCCGAAGGATGATGAGTTTCATCCCAGTCCTTGGGACGCAAGTAAGCGGTTGATCTGGTGGAAAAAATCCTATGGACATTTGATAGAAAACCCATGTATTCTGGACATTTACCTAAATGGATCTATACTACTGGTCAAATTATAGCGACCGCAGACACGACCTCACTCCAAAAATGGTGGTTTAGTAAGAGAAAACTCTTATTTCAGGGAAATCGCGGTTGGTGAAATATCATAATTTGGCCAGAGAATCTATATGGATGGTTGTTTTTTTGTGGTAAATGATGGGTACATATACCTAACAATGACGTCAGTCCATGCCAGTCCTACTGTCCTACTGTTGATGGTTCAGCAATCCCCAAAAAATAATACCTGGGATTATAAAACCTTGTAAATCATGAGATATACCACCAACCTCAACTGCTTTTTTTCGCGGATGTCTGAACCATCAACAGTATGGAGCATGTTTTCCGGATCAGTCCCCCCCGAACCCCGCGGATCAATGTGAGCAACTTGAGCGGGTCAACTACACACCCTCAAGCCAAAAAAATCAGTTCCGACGAACAACTAAAGGCTGAGACCTTTCAAAGTCACCCCAAAAAATAGGAACAGGAACAAGATTGTCAAAGCAGACATATATATATATATATACATATCTTTTGGGAAGTTCATGCTTTTTTTTCTTTTTTCTGGTGCTTGTGTAGCACATGCATACAAGTGTGTTTTATATATACATACGTTCATATTTTATATTTACATAATATACACGCACATAGCCGCAACCAAGTGTAACTAGATCGATTTCAAGAACAACCGCCAATGGAAAAACTAAAGTGGAAATCATCCGATTAGTTGGCCCTGCCATGACAGCACCTGTTTGAATGCTGCGGACTTGTACAAGAGGTTGTTAACTATTATCAATAGCTGTTTCTGGTTCCCTCAATAGGTGCTAGGTGATATATGATCACCCAATTGGCAATATATACCACTTATATACCAGGTATATATCACCAATTGGCTGATTATATGCTACCTACCACCTATCAAAGGAACCAGGTTTCACTCCATTGATATGGGGAAACCACGACTTCTTCCCCCAGAAACGTGAAAAAAACAGACACCACCTCAACGGGTGAAACTCCGAGGGGTTTCAGAATCGGTGCTTACCCTCCAATCGATCCAGCAGAGACTTGTGGGTGTAGTGAATGTTGTTTTGGATGGCAAATTGCCATTATTAAAGTGACATATGTTTGTTGAAATTGTTGCATTTTTGCCGCAGTTGTGTTGAAGTGACATATGTGTTTGTTGAAGTGACATCATCTTCGCCCGCATTTTTTTGTGGACCATATTTGTTGTATCAGTGGGCTTGCAAAGGAGACCTTAAGGCTGCCAGCTGTTGACATGTACGTCTAAGGTCAGCAGGCGGTAGAAGAAGACATGAAACTGTCACTTGCCTCAGTTTTGGAAGAAATCGGACCCATGGTCGGACCCACGGTCCACGCTGAGTATCTATATATGAATACATATTATATTACTATATACAGTTATATACGTATATATATACCCTCCCGAAGTTTAACAGTTCGCCCCTGAAAAAGGATGGTTGGAAGACGATCCTTTCCTTTTGGGTTGGTATATTCTCAGGGGCGAACTGTTAAACTTCCAGGGGGTCATAGCTGAAGCAACTTGCTAAGGGGTCCGTTGGGATCAAGTTCAATTTTTGATGGACAGCTGATTCAACCTGGAAAACTGTGAGTTGTGGCCGTTTGACTCGGTGTTTGACGATGTATAAAGTTCGGGTGCAAATCCAGCATTGAAGACTTGTTGGGACGTGTTATAATGTTTGTTGAGATTGTGTTTTAAGATGATTTGAAAAGTGCTACTTGTCATCATCTCTACAATTTGTGCAGATTTTCGTTCTGTTTCCGCATTATTGCTTTTTGTAGGGAGGGTTTTAACAATGCCTATAATACGTATGTTTACATATTGCTTACATTGTGCATGAGTCATGGCCATTGAATCCTACCAAAACATGATGGATCCAAAAGAGATCTTTGACCAAAGAGTGAGGATGCGAAGTCATATGATTCCCCACAAATTTTACAACACAAATACAGGGACCCATACAATACAAATCTATGGTATGTTTGTACATTTTGACGGATTTGCCTTCAATAGTGCCTTGTTTAGCTTGGTAATACAGTGATCCCTAAAAAACTGCTTAGAGATCTACAAAGTCATTACAACATCATGTTCATATTAGCCTGCCTTGGATGTGGTTGATCCTTTATCCTGAAGAGAGACTTCTTCAGGTCTTCCAGGTTGATATACATATTAACCAAAAGGGGCATTGGAATCCCAATGCCAAACCTTTGAACATATGGGTGTTTCCAACCCCAAAATGGATGGTTTAGAATGGAAAACCCTATTAACATGGATGATTTGGGGGTACCACCATTTTAGGAAACATCCATATCAAGCCTTGTCAGTAGACTTGTCGTCATCCCCATACCTTTAATATTCTTTAGTTGGGGGCACTTGTTCGTATTTGGCAGTTTATTTTTGGTAGAATCTATTTCTTCAAAACAGTTCCTGGGTGGTGGTTTCAAATGTTTTCATGTTCATCCCTAAAATTGGGGAAATGATCGAATTTGACGAGCACATGTTTCAAATGGGTGGGGAAAAATCACCAACTAGGTTCAATAATCGCATAATCCCTATGTTATTATGCTTTTGCTTTGTTGGGAATGGGTGCTGCTGTTGACATTAAGGCAGATGACTTGGCATTTGTTGATGAAACCATTGGCGTCGAGCTTCAAATTTCGCTTGCCATGGGGTTTCTTGACCAAATTGGATTGGAGACATGTTTTCATCTAAGTGAGCCATGGGATATTCGTTGATATGCCAACCATGTTTAGAGACTAATTGGATTGGATGGGATTTCTTGCCATGGGATATTCGGCATGTTTTGGAGACCAACTGTTTTTTTAATATAGATTCAACACTTGAAACTACTCATCACTTCAAAATTTCAAAGGAAAATAAAACGCAATGGGATTTGTAGGATGTTTCAAAATTAGCTTGCAAAACAGTTTTCAACAAATTTGACAGTATTTCCGAAAAAATAATAACTTTTGCCAAGAGTCAGTTTGCTCAGATTTCTTGCAGTTTTTTGAGTCAGTTTTTCAAGGTTCTGGGATCACGCCCTACCTGCAGGGACGCATTTTTCTTCCAGCTACTCTGCGGTTGACAGATGGGTGGTTGCAGCGGTTGGCAAATCGTCATGACATGGTGCAAAAAGTTTATTAAAAATCCACCCCAAAATACTTCAAATGTCATCCTGTTACGTCACCAAGATCCTGAGTGAGGCAACTGATATCTAAAAACACCATATTCTTCTTGTTATCTCATCTAAAAAACCCTATATTGCTAGGCAATTGCTTGCTTCTTATGGGGGGTAAGGCCAGGTGGTTTTCGACGCCAATGACACCATCTCAATCAACCTGAGGTTTGGGGTCCAGAGACGACCACGGAGAGTCGTCTGTTTGTAGAGACAGGCCCTGGGTGTTGCAACTGTTTGGGAAAAAAAACGAGTTCAAATTGATATTTAGACATAGATGTATTATATATACACACCTGAAAATTAACAACATGTCCCCCAAAAAAAGGGACGACTGTATTTCAATAGGAAATACATCTGAACCAACCATCTGAAATTCAGGGGATATGTTAGTTTTCAGGGGGGTACACCTAGTGCTTGAATCTTGACCTTTTATGCACCATGTGATTTTTTATGATGATAGCTATGCTCCTCTCATAGCAGGTCGTTTTTTTAAAATCCGGGGAATGTTTGAGGCTTTTGTGGGTGTGATTTAGGAGGTGCGATATATAATCTGGGTGGTGGTTTCAAATATTTTTATTTTCACCCCTACTTGGGGAAGATTCCCAGTTTGACTAATATTTTTCAAATGGGTTGAAACCACCACCTAGTAATCAATATTTGCCGATCCTTTTTTCCTTGCCCATCTGTTCAGAAGCGGCTGCTCTGCCACCAGCCGAAGTTATGTGGATAATATATGATACTGTTGATGGAAGAAATCCTGGCCCACCTGGGATGCATGAAACCCTGTAAACTGTAAATGATGGTATATTTACCATATCAACTGGTGCAGGATATCTTCTTCCATCAAAAGTAGTATGCTGTATAGTGATGGTGCTTTGTTTTACTCTTCCTACTATACGTTTTGATTTGCATTGTCTCGGGGATGATATCACTAGAGCCATTTGCCAAGTAAAAAACACTCACCAGTGACCAGCAAAACCATCAACATCCACCTTTCAATAGTTCTACACTCCCGTGAACTAAGCATAACTCACAAATCGCCATAGAAAAATCCCATCAGTTTGATGGTATTTTTCTAGGAACAAACATGAATTTTTCCATGGCAATTTGTTAGTTTACAGAAGCTTTTACACAGACAGTTCTACCTTTCAGGTGCAGATGAAAACGCTGAAGCGTCTAGCCTCTGCAACTATGACAATCAGCGTCTAGCCGGCAGCCGATCTTCCAAGTGACATGTGAAAAGGAAAATCATCTTCCAAACCCTCAGATGGTATGTTGGTTTTCGGGGGTGGTGGTGTAAGGTTGTTTTTTTCTAAGTGAATTTATATAAACGACCATTTTTCTATTTGGAGATTTGATATTTGATCAAAAGGCAGCAGGGGAAATTGATGGGAAATTGTGGAGTTTGACTTGGGGATGATGTCTCAAAATCCATTAAAAGCACCTCCAAAAACAATCCACAAAATGTCGATGTTTGCACCTCACTGGATTTGAGTCACTTGAGATACCTGGATGCCCAGGATTTTCAACACACTTGACATAGGAAAGAGTTAGTTGAAGTTTCATTAACTACCAATACTATTCCACTCAAAATTAATGCCTGGTAAATCAATAAATAATAGCTTTTCACAAACAAGTCCTTGTGTCCCGGAGTTCTATGTTGAGCTACTGTCTACTGTACCCATGTTTGCCTTTGAGGAGTTTAGTACGATTCTTTATTCACCATTGAACCATTGGACTAATCATGATTAGTTCGGGGTCCCGAGACAACTTGGAGTTTCCAAACATCCAATTTGCGTGACTGTTTACAACAGCTCAGGAAGTATGAACAACAGATGTTCTATTTCAACACTCACACACGCATCGCCAAGTACCAACATCCATATCTGGACTATTTCAGGCTCAGCGCAAAAAAGATGGTGATGTTGTGTTGGACCCTTATGTTTCGGACATAAGAAGCCAACTTCGCAACTTTTCAAAATTCAATTTTGGAACAACCAAAGATGATAATGATGACCAATGATAAGCTGGTCAGATTTTTAGGAATATAAAGTACCATCCCAAGGCTAAAATGAGTAACACCTTCAGATTTGCCGACTTCCGCGAGTAGGCCCGTGGATGTGTTGTTATAAAGGGTACTTTATGATCACGGGATGACTGATGATAGGTGATGGTAACTATAGCAGAAGACATACAATACATAATACATATACGTATACAATATATTACTGGGTGGTGGTTTCAAACATTTTCATGTTCACCCCTACCTGGGGAAATGATGCTTTTTCACATGGGTTGAAACCACCAGCTAGATTATGTATAGTCTCGTTTTACAATATATTAATGGGAAAGTTATTATAGCGACCCAACACGACCTCACCTCACCCCCCCAAAAGGTAGCTAAGGAAGGGAAGTCCCGTTATTTCGGGTAGGTTGGTGAACTATTGTGATAATTTGACCAACTATATTTATGCTTTTACACATCATAAAGTTAAACCAATAAAGATATATGTGGAAGGACAATGGGCCATGATACCACCCCTAGGTGGTGGTTTCAAATATTTTTTATTTTCACCCCCATCCTGGGGAGATGATCCAATTTGACGAATATTTTTCAATTGGGTTGAAACCACCAACTAGACCCCCTTTCAGCTTCCAGCTAAACAAAAATCCGCAGCAGGTGTGCATGTTTCGATTGTACTTCTGAAGCTTCCATTTTGGATGCCTATGTCAGAGAGGTAGGCCTTGGACATTTCAAGGATCCCATGGATATCATTAAGGACAACACCGGGCCCGCTTGCTGGAGATATGTTGTTTTTTTCAAGAAGCTGCTCACTTCAACTTGAGGGATGTTTATTTATGAAAGCCTTTTGAAAAATATGTATGAAAGCCTTATGTATATATAGTATACATCATAGATATTCTTATGTACTTATGTATATTTATATAACATATACATTTATTTGTGTATATACATTTAGTATTCATATGCTTTTGTAAAGTTGAAAGTCTACATTATATCTACATTTTCACCAGAGTTGGTTCAGACACCCGGTGAAGTTCAGCAACAGCCTACAAACCCATGTTTAAGGACATGTTTGGGCAAGAAAAAACCTTGTTGTTGATGATGATCCAATCCTGTGGTTTTGCATGTAAGATCACTGGATCAACCGCTAACCCTCAACTGACACTTGTCATATTTCACCTTGTCCAAGCCTCAACTCGGACCACCAGGACGTGCCCGACCTTAGCAGGTGGTTGCATAAAGAATGCCATCGATTCTCAACCGGGTTTTTCAAAAGGGGGGAAGAAGTGGGTTGATCCAAGCACTGCAAATGTATGTAATTTGAAGGGATTTCCCTTGTGATAGTGCATTGTTTGGGTTGGTAGTATAAGTGCATTGTTTGGGTTGGTAGTATAAGTGCATTGTTTGGGTTGGTAGTATATTGACCACTGTAATTGCTATATGTACACTTGGAGGATCATCCCAGTGGATGTAAGTAGTTAGGATCACCCCAGTTATAAGCCATGAAAATGCCATTTATAACTCTGCCTATGATGCTCCAAGCAATGGGAAGGTTTAGCTTGGGATTCCTGAACAGCCAGGATTTGGCAGGGGGACTTGAGCAAAACTGTGCAGTTTACCGCGAGGAATAAGGCCCTAAAGCCTGCATAGTCCTGCTCAAATCCATGAAAATCACACACCGCAAGCTCCTTTCAAATCTAAATCCATGTATCCATGTTCATCATATTCCATCATGCCCAATCCTGCTGGACACCCGTTTTTTGATCAAGATTTGGGGGGCGTTGCTCATGTTTGAACAGCCCTTTGCCCTGAAGTTTTCCTGGTGTAACCGGTTGTTAGGTAGCAAAAGGTTTTTTTTGTAGAAAAATCTGGTGGTGTAGTTGAGAATAGCTCATGTAAAATTATGCGTTCTGTGTGAACATTTTGAGGCATAGAAGCAGTTTTATGAACATTCCGTTGCAGAAGTGTAAGGGAAATTCTTAGCGGAAAAGTGGTTCTAGACTTAAAGGTTTTCTGGTGCACAGGCAGTTTGGTTTAAAAGGTTTCCAGTCTAAAAGTGTTCCGTTGCAAAGGCATTTTGGACTAAAAGGTGTTTGGTGTAAACATTGCTTTTTGTCAGAAGCTTCGTGTGTAGAGAAGTATATTCTATAGTGTAAAAGGTTTCTTGCAAGCGGTTTTGCAAGGTTCGTTGATTTGGTACGAGAACAGGCTTTGGTTTCCACAGGCGTTGGTCATCATGACTTATCTTCAAAAGACATTGAAAGGATTGACATTCCGACATGAAGCTGGCCCAAACACATAAGTACGTACATGCCCAAGCCTATACCATACTATGTTGGCCCCTATAGCCCCTTGACCTTTCGGAACCTTTCTACCCCTGTGGTACGTCTGAGGGGCCTCGTTTGTCACTCAGGAGACCAAGAGAATCCACGGACGCTGTTCCATGGCAATCCAGATCCCGTTGAACGGAAAAGGCGCATTCAGACCCTTGAGCTGTAACAAAGCACTTGTTGGTTTGTTATGCGCATGACATTTTGATATTGCCATGTTGTTTTGCTGGGTTTGCATTTGTGCATCATTTGTTCTGCCGAGGAAGAGGCAGAGAATTGATCCTCCCAAAGCTAGCGACAGCTTGGAGCATGCCCAAAAAAGTTGTGTGCTGACTGGGTTCACAAGAATACAAAGGTGTCCCAGTTGTAAAACAACAGACAGACAAGGAGAAAAGTACATACAGTAATGTAATGATATAGAATAGGACTATTGATATGTTTTGTATGGATAGATTGCCCGACAACACGTAGAGGGTGGGTGGGTAGTTGATGTGCAGGACATTGACAGGTATGCAGGTAGGTAACGAAGCAGAGGCAGAATACATCCGCATGTAGAATGAAAGGGGGATCCAAGGTTCACGCGCAATAGGTTCCTGACATGAAGTTGAACAAAATGGTGAGTTTACTGGTTTGTTTTCAACTGTTTTGTTGTTGTTTGCTTTGTATGGGATGTCCCTTTTAGAGGTGTTGTCCACTACTGGCATTGGCCATGAATGATATGGCGTCCAACTTCATTGAGTTCAATATTCACCCGATCTTGCTCCTTTCCATCCATACAATGGGTCGGGACATTTTTCCTTGGGGTTGTGTTTTGGTGAAATGTCTCGAAGCATCTAGCAAAACCCAGTGGTGTTTCTATGTTTAATGGTGGCCAGGCTACATATGATCGCCTCATGAGAGGGCTTGACATGAATCAGGCCTGGCCCAAATGTCAGGGAACCACAGGAGGGGTGCTCCATGTAGTAGAGACTCAAATGAATTCGCTTGGGGTTTGCCTGGTTTTCAAAGAAAAGGGCGCAGATGTAGTTTTCCATCAAACATTTTAGGTACTTCCAAGTTTGGAGTCGCCGAAAAACACATATCTTACATTGAGGTGAACGGCTTTCTGAAGACTTTGTGCACAGATTGGTATGCACACACGTCCGTTCATTGGACCAGCAAAACGTTTATACTTTGTAAGGCTGCAAGCCAGCTGATGAATTACAATTTCCCATTCCTGCAGGAGTCCCCTGCTTTGTGTGCTTCCTGGATCCGTTCCACGAAACGTGCCCGGGCATGGAATAGAGAGACGGTTTTCTCCAATTTCCTCAACTTCTTGATCAGCATAAAACCATTATGCAGAGTATTTTTCTATGTTTTTTCTTTGTCTACATGTTTTGATTTCGTAATTAATTTCATTGGGGTTGTTTCGGTCCTTTCTTCCAGTGGGTAAGAATATGATGTGCCCGCATTCTTGCCCTAAGACTTTTGAACCTGCCAGCGCCCCGCAATAGAACTTGGAAAGGCCAAAATCTAAGTTGGATCAAGTAAAAGGGAGGCACTAGGAGCGATTTTTGACATTAGTAGAGCCAACCCACCCTGGCGCAAGCTGTCAGCCACTTCGAGCCCAAGCCGGCTTAAGGACGCAGCGCTTATGGCCGGCGACAGCTGCAAAGTATCATCCGTGCCGGTCGTACCCTGGTCGCAACATGTGGGTTAAATCGCTGGGTCGTGTTGCAGCGGAATGGATCAGCTTCATGATGCCCGCCCTTGGTGGTGACATGCAGGATGGAAATTTAACTTACAGCTTGACTTAAAGGGCAATGCAGATGAGGAAGGGGTGTCCCTGAGGGAGGTAAGCGGTAAGCCTCTTCTATTTTTGTTCCAAACTGTATATTTGTTTTCACTAAACAGCCTTAAGCTACCTTGCACGAAGGTCTTTATGTAGTTGACGCTCCATCAGACGGTGATTTGTAGAGTAGTTGGGTTCAATCGAAGCTCCATGAAGTGGTAAGGGAAGCGTAGAAGTCTTGGAATGAAAACGGGCTGGCGCTCAGTGATGTGTTGTAAGAACAAAACAGACGAAGGCCCAACTTGCGCAGGAAAGAGGGCATGAGGTTTGCTGTGGCAATCCTTTTGGATTGCAGGCTCTGGATTAACAAGTGAACAGTGACTGATGTTGTTGTCTGGTGTAATAACATGGCATCCATACCGTAGCGTGTGCAGTGCGGGAACATAACGAAAACGGAAAGGTCCATCAGGATTTGGGAAGATACGGATTCTTCCCTGCATGCTGGTGTTTTCCTCCATGCCCGACAGTCGCTCAGAAAATGCAAGGATTAAATTCAGCTTGTCGCAACGCCCAAGGCATAGCGATGCGTCCCATGGAAATACGAGAAGCTCTCACATCTATACCTCCGATGGTTGCTAGAATTTAAGGTATTCTGGTCGGGTGGCAGTGGTGCTCCCATGGCGAAAGCCGAAAGTGCAAACTTTGGGGATGAGCCGTTTTTTTTTCAAGTCCTTTTGACCCAGCCTGAAATCTTCATTTATGAGTTTAGCCCTTGCTGGGGGTGAAAAATCCTGTGTTTTCAGTCAATGTGGTGTTGCTGTTGGCAAAGGTGCACAAATCATGAAGGATGCCGGTAGACTACCAGAACTGGAATTGAAGGTTTTTAATCGTCAGGGGTCTGAAGATTAAACAAATGCAAAGGCAATCATCATGGCTGGAACTTAGAATGCCTTCAAGTTGCAGTCTTGTTTCTACATAAGATAAAATGATCTCGCCAAAAAATGGAAAACTTTCTCATGGGATCGCCATGACATTACTAATAAGGATTCAGTTGTCCTCACCGAAAGTTCCTTCACGTGTTTTGTTTTTTGGCGTTTTGTACTATCTAAGTCGGCGGGGTCAGCAGCCGTACCAAGATGACTTTCAAGAGTGAATAGGCCAGGCTGATGGTGTGGGTGGCAGTTAGTTTTCGTCCTTCAAAAGCCTCTCCTGGTTTTGCAGTTCAGCTGCCACCAACTGAGGTTTTACCAGGAGATGCAGAAGTGGAAGAAGTTGAAGATGAGGTGCCGCAGTCAAAAACTGTTTCGAGAATGGTTTTTTGTTGCGCAGCCCTTAAATGGTCTGTAGTCAATTGTTGGTTCCAAAACTACTTTCTAGTCATGGTACGCCCGTTAACTTGTAAACAACCAGGGGAGAACGATGTCGGGCGGTCGTCATGTCATATTCTGCAAGCAGTTTGGCAGACAATGCAACCGAGACAACCTCAGCAAGTCGTAGCTTCACAACAGGTGTTTGTTGAAGTTTGCAATAACCATGTGCATTTCTATTTCACCGCTTCAGATCTGTTTTTTGCAATAAAGGCGCTTATCTTTCAACGTTTTGGCGCGCAGTCGCCCTTTCAAGGATGCTTTGGAGTTTATGTCCATCACAGAGTCAATACGAGGAGATGAAGAAGGGTTCGGTACCCAAGGGCTTCAGAGAAGCAACATGGAGTTTTGGGGTGCATGCTTCTACCTAGCATATGCATAGGCTAGGTTTTTACCTGTACAGCGTAGGTTGCAACCCCGGTTTCAACTTGGATAACCAGGTATTCTGATTATTACTGTATTTGTTTTTTTTTTTGTGGCGTAGTAATAAGTGTTCGCATGTCTTTAAGAGTTCGAATATCAAACCATCAATGATACAGATTTTTGTACTTGTATCACAGTTTCTTTTCAACATCGTTTCTGCTGTTTTGATTAGTCGATTGACTATTTTTGGAAGTCAAGTTCATGTCACATTGCATTGTTGTGTTCAGGACTTGGGGATTAATGTATCTTCTTGAACTGTTTGCACGTGCCCAAGTGAAAAGTTATGGTCCCTTGAACATTCAAATTCAACTTCAGACAACATGAGCCAATTAAATCTTTTCTTGAACACATCCTTGTTCAATCAGCACCTGCAATTAACATTTTCAATGGTTGGCTTATTTTTGGGAATTTCTTTCCTTACTTTCGTTTTGTGTCATTAGTAAGACTTCAGATGACTTCAGTTGTTTTCATGTTTCGAAATACTTGGTTGCTTCACTGCATGTGTTATTGCTTGTGTTATTTCACCACAAAGGTATTGAAACAGAACCTCACTGATGTTTTCTAGTTTTCAAAATTTCCATTTTTTCCTTCATCGACACTACCTTAGACATAGGGGCAATCCAATCATATCCTGGATGTAGCGGGCAGCGTGATTGTGTTTTGTCATGTGGGTTTGACATGCCCTGGCTCCAAGGTCTGGGTATGTTCGCCGAAGGGTGGATATTCGGAAAGGCCGCTGCTTGTCCTGGCATGTTTCCTGAATTCTGGTGGGTTTTTTCTGTAGCCTCAGGACATCCCTAGAAGAGACTTGTTAGGAGCTGGGATGCCTGTCCTCTCAGGGTCGGCGCGTTTGTTTCTTAGTTTTGTTTTGCTCATGCATGGCCATAAGACAAACAGTGGCCTGTTTCATTTTAGATTTTCGTAGCTTTTGGGCCTCTGATCTATTTCAGGTAGTTGATTTTCAATCCTAACCTCGCAAACTGGGTCCTTAACTGTCGAGTGCATGCTATGTAGAACCGTGTTTTTTCACGTCTCCCTGCGCTGTTGTGTGTATGTTGCTGGTCGGTTCTGGCAACCTTTCCGACAATCAACACGTGTTGGTTCAATTGACTACTACTACAGCAGGCTCAATGTGCAATTCAATGTCCAAAAAAATACCAGGAAGACCTTTACCAGCAATTTTTTTGAAGCGTGTGGTTTGTTTTCAGGCACTGGTGAACACAGCTGGAGCCTGCAAGATCCGCCCCTTTGGCCTTGAAAGAATGAAATTGGTAAACCACGGTGCAATTCACGCAAGAATAAAGGTGGGACAGGGGAAATCGATTTCACACGTTTGAGATGATGTTTATGTATCCTTCCACCCAAGAGAAACAACAGAACCATACAGTAGACTTACCTGGCGTGACAAACCTTGAGGTGAAAAAACAAGATTTCAGCGTTTTGATTTCATGGGACATCTGAGGTGCAACTACCGATTGCGTTCGACGTCTTACTTTGAAGATGGGTTTCTTGCAATGAATCAAACGCCGGCGAGAGCTTGGTAAACCTTACGGCGTTCTTAGGAGTGAATCTACTTTGAAGGTTGGTGGGTTGGTTGTATTCCCCTAGAGCTCCGAATGTAAGTTGGAAGAAGGTGTGTTGAACCAGATTGGAGCCTTACATGCTGCAAAAAATGGGGGGGGGGGTGGCATCCCAACCAATTCTCTGTAGTGAGGGCCAGCAATGCCCATGGCATGAGCCCCAGAAACAATATCCCGGCCCATGCGCCGAAATTTGGTTTGCGAGTCAAAAGAAAATTGCAAATATCTGGGCGCCTTTCTTGGGCACAACCCACGGGTATAAATCGTTAAATGCGGCCTTGCCATCCCATGAACCAAACCTGCATTAAACGTCGCCTGGTTGGTGCTGAGTAAGTTGCTGGTAGGCTGTAATATACATTGTTCCTTCCTAATGAGAAGGGCCCATGCCTTCCATGCAGCTACAAGGTCAAAGATTCCATCGGGTTCGGGGCTGTCAGCATGGGGTTGGTTTGGCATGTTGGAACCTTGGTTTCATTCACATTTTTGAAGGGGAAGCTCCATCTTTGGATGCCGTTTTGCGTGATCCCTTTTGGTCAAGCCCATTGCTTACTGACTAACCCCGTTAGGGGAAGATGTATGTTGGGTGTTCACACTATTTTGATATTTCCTTGTGCTTATGACTTGTTGTGGCGTTTTTGGTATATTTGTCTCTTTTGCAGTGTTTTATGGGTTTGTTGTTCCACATCTCTACGAAACTGATTTCTTGTGAGCTTCAGATTGAGCTATTCCTAACCCTCCAAATGTAGGCCCCATTTTCTCTTTTTTTTCCAGAGGCTGCAAGATGCATGGATTTCCAACCGACACATTGAAACTCATTGACCCCAAAGGTTTCCTGACCAGCTCTCCTTCATGTTGCAAAAATTTAGATGAACGGATTTAAGAACATGGAGAGGCAGCATCTCCGCGACAACAACAGGTAGAGATTCAATTTCCATATGACGGCTTCCCCCAAGGCTCCCAAGTATAGGGAACGAATCTGTTCCAGTTTTACTGACCTGATGTAAGTCATTGACTAAACAAATCAAACGTCTGTGTTTGCCCCTAGCAAAAAATTGGATGTTGTTTCCAAGATTCAACTGAAAATCGCATTTTATTGTTGGATCCTTCCTGCGCCAAGGCTCGGCCATGTTGGAACTCATCGACGTGGACGTTAGTCGCATTGGTGCCTTAGGGCCCATCGTGGAATCCGCTTGGGTGCCACAGAGTATAAGGAAAGGGGCAAAAGGGGCAACCCGGTAAAGGGTGGTTTGGTGCATCTTAATGTCTTCAGGTCGGGTGGATGGTTCGGCTCGGGGCGCAGCAGACATGAAAGCGGGGTTGTTTTTTTTCCGGGGCGACAGCTTTCCTGCAAGCAAACACCCAACCTGAAAAATGATAGAGTGAAACTGGATGTAATTTGCGTTGGTTAACCAGCTGGCATGAGTGGGAACTAAGTTGGATGCAATACTTGTCAACTTCGTTATTTTGTGTAGTGCTGGGGCATGGTGTTGGGTCCAAAAATGCAACGCAAAATCGAATTGGGGAAGGTGTTATTCATGAAATGAAAGTTAGCTAACTACAGCTACAACGTTTTTTTTGGGTCTGGGTATCTACATAACGACTAGACTTTGCCGATGTTTGCTCCAAATGAGGTCAATCGCTTTCTTTCAGATTTCTGTTTCCACAGGGGCACTGAGGTTGTGGGAGTTCAAGTGTAAATTGATGGCCTGAAAATTCATTCTTCCAATTGGGCAGCTTGCCATTGAAAACCCATCTGTAGCATTCTGTAGCTATTGTTGCCAGCCTCTTTTGAAGATTCGGACCCCACATCTGCACAAGGCAAAGCATTCGGATTTTTCGTACCATGTCAGGGAGGCCCAATGCAATTCAAGGGACAGGTTGCCAGAGGAGGTGGGGTTCTCTCCCGAACTTATAGATGATCAGTGGTAGATCTAAAGGCTTTGCGTTTGTTTGTGTTGTCGAAGCCTGAAGAATGAGTTCTTGAGGTTGGGATTCAGTTGTAGCTGCCGTAATTTGTGAATTGATCAGCCATTTGAACAATGGTGCAACATGTCTAGATAAGTGGGGCAAGCTATGTGTAGGATGTAAGGAGAAGGTGGCGACTTACGGATATATGATTTGATTGGACGCAACGGTAGCATTTACGCCATTATCGATAGGGCCTCAACACCTCATATGGCTTCAAATATGGATTTGCGCACATGATCCCCAGGAACTAGTGGGATGATACTGTATAACTTACGGCGGGTTTGGAATGAAGTCGGAATTTATTCTATAGCTACTCGTTACTAAGTTTCGCTCTTAGGGGCAAGGCCAAAAGGGGAAACGGAAGGGTCATGGTCTGGCCTGGGGTTTCTGACGCAGGTTTTGATTTTAGGAATTTGCAAGACAAGCTGCGGGAGAAGGAACCGGTGTTTTCTTCAAGCAGGGACATTCTTCTGAAGTGGTGGGCAGTACCGCAGGAAACATCGGATCGATTTATGCCATGATGTTTTCTACACTAGTATGTAGTATTATGACTTATGACAATAGTCTTGGCAGTTTTCCCACTTGGAGAGTTTAATCCCCTTTGCAGCAACATGGCGCAATATTTTCAATGAAACGCGATTGCCACGGTTCCTGCGCAAAAAACCGTGCATGAAGAATTCAATTCATGATACATCCAACGTTTCAGTTTGTTTTTTACATTCTTCTTCTCCTTCCTGTTATCTGAAGTTTAAATTGCCTTCCTATTGCCACTTCCGGTCCCACCATGTCAGCTTCATCCCCCCATTTTTTCTGATCTCCAAGGCGTTGAGACGTGCCGGCGAGGAACGTTTTCTGTGGATTTGGAACTTCGTTTTGCCACCTTACCAGGCCGTCCCAGACGCACGGAACGGAATGGAACCTGACGGGGTTTTCACAGGGGGAGTCAGCCATCCACACATGGAGCTTGTGATTGCTTGTGGCTGTGGGTATGGTTGTTGCTATGTTTGTGGTTGTGGTTGTTGTGGTTCGTGTGGTTCTTGTGGTTTTTGTGGTTGTTGTTGTTGTTGTTGTTGTTGTTGTTCTTGTTGTTCTTGTTGTTGTTGTTGGTGGAGGTGGTGGAGGAGGTGGTGGTTGTGGTGGTGGATGATGGTCGTGATGATGATCATGATGATGGTGATGACGATGATGATGATGATGATGATGATGATGATGATGATGATGATGGTCACGAGTCGTGAATTAAGTAGTTGTTGTTGATGATGATTTATTGTGGTGTTCTTTCTGGTGGTGATGTAGGTGATCACGTCAGTACGCATTGTACATGGTGTTAAATTTGGTACTTCCACTTGTTTGATTTTATCATCATCACTTCCTTCCAGAAGCGGACACTGTTTCTTTTAAGCATTGGGGCCTCCTCAGTTCAAGCGACAACCACTCCGTACAAGATTCGGGATTTGGCAACACTGGGAGTTGCCCAAACGATCAATTATGGTCAGAGAACATTGTTGGTGTAAAGATGGATTCCACTGTACGTGTATACAGCCCTTTTCTTTCTTTGGTTGAGAGCGACCCCTACCTTGGAACCCTTTTGTCTGTAAATAACATAATGCTCGAACATGTGGTGGGCAATGCCTTCAAAGTGCCCGTAGAAATAAGTCTACAAAGAGTCAAAGTTTAAAGTTGTCCGCATTACTTTTCGTTTTTCAGTTTTGTTTTAATATGTTTTAATATATCAAGTATTCGTGCTTTTACAGGGAACCTTGTTGAAATTGTATCATCCCCAATTCCGCCGCTGGAAGGCCATTTTGACGGCTGCGCTGGATCCAGCTGCGCCGTGGTTGCAAGATCAGTCCTCGCCACAGGCCATTGATGGGGAGCTGTTGTCTTCACCTTTCAACCTTCGCCATGCAAACATCCAGAAAACGATAGGTTGAAATGATGTTTTCCTTTGAACTACATGGGCCTGGGGTGGGATCAAATCTTGATGCATGCAATTTTTTCCAAACAGGCAGTTTCAACAGCACCAAAACTTGTTTCCAACACGCCCCAAAGCTTTTCTGTGCGAGCAGCATCTAAACGTTTCTTTGGTTGTTTGCATCAGCATTCTTCCCTAAAGAATGGTTGGGGTGTTTTTTGGGTTTTATTCGGGAAATGGATAAGTTGCAAATGACCGCCCATGCATGGTTTCATGTCTTTGCGATGTCACCCATATACTTAAATAGATGAGTTGGATTCACGTACTTTTCACGGCGTGGTACATCAAGCCATGGTTACATACATTTTTTCGGGAAACCCACTTGCTCATCCAAAAATTGCGATATTCATCCCATTGGGAAACCATTATCAATTGTTGACAACAACAGCTGACACAATAGTACTTTGCGGGGTTTTCGGGGAACTGAGTAGTAAGTTAGCAATCGGGTCTTAAACCCAATACATATCCCTTTTGTAGGAGGGCAAAATCACCGCATAAGTTTTTCCATTTCTTATACATTGCTGGAACATCCCATTTTTGAGAGTCACCTAGCCGCCCATGTTGTTATCCTTGTCCCTCTTCAATGATCATCCTATGCTCCAACTCTTATCAAGTTGAAAGACCCAAGTTGCAGGCCTTAGTCTGGAGACGATTTCTGGACTCCGATACGGAGGTACAACATGTTTCCATGGGCCAGTTGAAGTTTGAAGGATGAATTTTGTGGTTTGCAGTTTTGTTGGGGACCAAGGAACTATATATAGGGCCGGCACCTTTGGACTGTTGGTGAAAGATGGTGAAAGTAAAAGGGATGGATTGTAAAAGGTTGTTTTTTAACCTAGCTTTGGGCGTTTCAGGACATTTGGTGTGTTCATATATGGAGTCAGTGGGTTTTGACCAGCTACTTCGTACCAATTTTGGATCATTCACGACCATGCGCGATGATATTTCTGGCTTTAGGATGAACACACGGAAAAAATATTAGATTGCTTCATGTTGACACTAATTTTTATACGCATTGACACCATTAGCCCGGAACTCGCTCTCATGACTGCATCTCATTCGTGCAATTGCTTTCTACAGCTTTCAGACCCACTTCTTGGACCCGCACCCCACAGCCCGCCACCCCGTTAGCGCCATTGCTTTTCAGGGGCGAAAAGCCAAATTGAAGGTCATTTTTTCCGTCGACGTTGGGCCTTGGGTACCTGGGCCCAGTTGGGGGGTTTTCGTTTTAAAGGGTCATGAGTATATCGAGGTGTTAGTTGAACAGAGACATGTACACTTTGTTGTGCACAATTACGAAACAAAACACATCACTTTGGCTGGGACCATCTTATGTTTCCACCTTTAGTATATTTTTTCTTTCGGAGAATGGATAATGGATAGCAGGTGTATATTTCACGGTCCTGGCAAGTAACACGCTGAACAAAATTCAGATTCACACCACGGGGTGGCTCTGTGCTCAACTAGATACATCACCAACATCCGGGTACACACTTCATTTCCTGGCCTTTGGATCCTAAGCGCAGCGAGGTTTCGATTATATAATCCATGATCGAGTATTGGAAGCAATCGATCTACACTAATTATGGTGAAAACAAACGGACAATTTTTTTGTCCTTAGAAAATATCGCATATGGGTGGAATGTCAATCCTTCCCAAATTTGCTAGCATTGCAAATCATGTGTCTACACTCTTTTAGCATCTTCCTTTATTGGATCTGTGTGTGGATTAGTTTGTGAAAACACATTGGCAACAGGAGGTTCTGAAATTTAATGAATAACCCAGGCTGGATTCGAGGATGATTGAAACCCCATATTGGGAATTCCATTTCACCACCCAGAAAAAGTGTTTTTTCGAAATTCAATGTGTCAAGTCCTCCAATTATTTTCGCACGGGCTGTTCGGTTTTTTTCTTGTAAGATTTTACGACCCCATACTTGGTAATGTTGCGACATTGGTCAATGAGCTGGGCCGTCTCCCAACCATAGTAAACCTCATTGCTGGGCGAAAATTGGCCATGAATTTTCTGCAAGCGTTGGTTTAGTGAGTGCTATATAGATATTTTTTGTTCGCAATCTTGTTCATAGCAGACCGTTGGTGCTGGCATATTGTTCCCAAGAGGTGAAGGTTTGTTGATGGCGTGACAGTCCCAATTGCCCAATTTACCTTCATGGTGTTTGGATTTATGTTGTTTGAAGGATGTTGATATGTGACATATTGTTATGAGGAACAAAAACATTACAAGGGGTTTGGTGCTAAGGGAACCACAGTTCAAATTTGAAAAACAACATGTTTTTTTGATGTGTTTTTTTCAAGGGCATGTCATGACGTTGAAAGGTATCATGAACTCTTTAGTTCCTTCAGTTTCTCAAGTGGCCTCTCTCCGACCAACCCTAATAAACCTTAATAACATGGGTTTTCTCAGCTACAAGTGGTTAGATTGTATAACTCACCCAGATGCTCAATGTATGCCCTATTTACCTACATTTGGGTAGTTTTAAGGGTACATGTACGTAAATATACCATACATTGAGCATTTGGTTAATTGCCTTGCAAACAGGACCATTGGATCCCCATGCTACGAATCCGCGGCGCCGCCTCACTAAGACATTGAGGTGCTGAAGAAGGTGGCGATCAAGAAACCAACATTGATTGGAAAGAAGCTGTCAATGGTATTTGGGACGCAAATGGGCAAACAAACAAATTGGCATTCACAGATGAAAAACGTTGAAGTTTCGTTGTTTTTTTGTGGGATAGTGGAAACAATTTCGAAGGGCCAAAGGAAAACAATTTGAGTCTACTTTCAATTTTTCTTGATCAAAAAAGCGTTTCAGATAGTTCGTGCGCATTAAAGTTCAGCTTTCAATCCAGGTAATGAAAAGTACTTTTCAAAATTCAACCAGGAATTTGAGTGGTCTTTGTGGTGGCAAGGAAGTTTCCTGCATTTGTAAGAGAACATTCCCTACATATAGAAGTTGTTGTCGCGTTTTCATTTTGGACGGTGGGGGAATTCAAGGTTCAAAGTTAGCAACGAACACAACCAAAAAGAAATCACCAAAGTCTGACCAGACATTGTCGTACATGTCGTACTGTATTGGTTTGATTTGGTTGATAACATGCCACCTTCACTTGCGGTAGTTTAAAGTTGTATTTTTTATGGGGACGCATGGTCATCAGCCTATTCTAGGTGATGTGTTCAGGCATTTTTCTCGTTTTTACACTATATATCGAAGATTTCCAGTCTATTTCTGGATAGTGGTTCCACCACCACCTAGCACTGGTAGTGGATTTTTTGGGGAGCCATTTGAAGACATGAGACTTCCATTCCTAATAGAAAGACTTCAGACCCTGACACCAAACTGGTCCCACAGGTTGTACTGTTGACAGAAGAAATCCTTCACTGCGAAGTCATAAAGAAGCACACTGCTGGGCAGAAATCCTGCTCATCAGTGTTTATTTTAGTGAAAAACAGGTTTAGCCCAATATAAAGTTTCTATCCAAGTTTTTTTATGTTGCCATCAGCAATATCAAGATGATACTTTCAGTTGGGTTGTTTTAAGTGTATCCAGATTGGTTGTTCGGAAAGTCGGACCTTGACAACTTGTGCCCAATTACATAGATGTGGTTTTTATGTTGTGTGTTGTGTTGTTGTTTTCCTAGGAGTTTTTTTTCAAACAAGATACTTGCATGAAACATTTGTATTTTCTACAGACATCATTGCCTTGTAAAATGGCGGCTTGGTTGGATGGTTGCAAGCCATTTATCTTCAACCATTGGTGCAGGGTTTTAGCACGTGCCACAAGTTTTATTCTCGTTCAGCTAGGGCCATCATGGCCGCCCCCACCACCATGACCGCCAACGACGACAACAACAAGAACAACAACAGCAAAAACAAAAGCGAACAACATAATACATAATATAATAAATTATCATAATCATGCATTGCAATGAAGTTTCCAACAAGGTAATTTACAAGAACAACACATGTTCATCAGTATGAATCATCAGTATGTTTGTTTTTGAATACCCTCTTCATCAATTATTCTGTCCATTTTCTCCATCCTATTTTTATCCATTATCAAATCACCTCATCGTATTCGTCACGTTCTTCGTCATCATGCCTGTGAACATCAAACTTCTCACGTTCTGCCTTTACCGCCACCCCCAACCAAAAATTCTGTTTTCCCCAAGATGCATGCAGAAAAAGCTTGAGGCAAGCCATCATGTGCCGAAGGACTACGTTGAGATTACTTTAGATGTGCTTCGGCTCAGAAGATGTATCCAACTTTGACCCTCAAGTTATTTGGAACGAACATTTTTTTGCATGAAACTTTGGCACAGATGCCTCATGTACATCAATTTCCGTTCGCATTTTGAGGGCTATCTCCAAGATTCTTGTTCGATAAATAGGAGCGAATCTGGATCTTAGAATCAGCCGCTAAATATCATGAAATCCTGTGCTATGCGCAGTAATCCTTGAGTTATCAACCCTTCCCTGAACGAACGAGCCGTTAAGTTGTCAACTCCTTCGGTGGTTGAAGCCACCTCTGATGGAAGGTCCAACCAGCCAACTCTGGGGACCTTGAAAAACCCTTAACACGAAACTCAAGAAGCATGGGTCGATTTGGGTGCTTCCAAAATAGGGGCACCCCTAAATGGATGGTTTATAATGGAAAACCCTTTTTTTTAATGGATGATTTTGAGGGGAAAACCCCCCTATTTTCGGAAACATCCATTTGTTCCAAGCCCGAAGTATCCTGATCCCTGACCAGGCCTTCCTCGTCATTTTGAGGACCCTACCCCGGCCCATACAGGTTCAAACCCTTCCATTGGAGGGTCCCACATGATCCAAGTAGGGTATCAAAAAACCGTGGCCAGATGAATGAAGACCAAAGGTTTTTGTTGGAGTGCTGCAGATTTGCGAGGGTTTTGATTGTCAACAAATCAGGGAACCAAGTTTTTGAAAGATTCCACACTGCCAGGGTATTTTTGGACACCTTGAATTGCAGATTCCTGAGTGGGAGGATTGAACAAGGCAAATGTATGTGGTACTATTGATGATTTACTTTGGCCCTTGCTACTGCATTCTTTTCTTGTGTTTGTTTAAGGGGATGATTTACATATTTTTTACTTTCTACCATGGTAAATCACCACTAGACCACCATTTGGGGAATATGTTTTTTTCAACCACCTTAAGCAAAGCAAAGTTTTGGTTAGCACGGTATACGTATAGTGACTCCTCCTTTGCGAATCTCGTGGGAGCTTTAGGTGACCAACGGAGGAAAAGGTGGTGGCTACGAAGAGATGGTCCGATGCCCAGATTTGAATCCTTGGAACATGTGTTGACTATGGGAGGTTCTTTATATAGTGTAGGATAATGTAGATGACATCCCCTACACCGCAGTATTTACCTGGCTTATAATTGCAACTATGGGTACTCTATGAGGCCAGCAAAAATACTGATCAATGCTACCAAGCCTATCCCGTGCCAGAACCAGTAATTACCAATGTTTTGAACAAGCACTACTGAGATGATTTCAGAAACCTCGGAAATGGTTTGTGGTTTTTCATTGATCATGATGATACATCTTCAGGTACCCCATGCACAAGGCCAGTCACCAACCATTAGATCATATTAGATCCCAATTTAATGGGACATCCTAATAGTCCACCTTGGCGAAGATAGCGCGATTGTTTTTCTTCAAATTTGTTGGGAGATATGTCATAGCAGGTTGGTTTAAGTATTGATGGAAGAACACTTGCACCAACTGGGATTTAAAAATCCTTGTACTGTAATTGATAAGACAAAAACCGCCTAGCAGAATTGTTCAGCCATCAACAGTATGATTCAACCCCTGAGTTTTTTTTTCCCAGAATCCTAGGCACCACGACTGTCACTAATTTCGTCTTTGTTTTGGAAAGGTCGCATGGTATATATTCACCTGCATGGAACATACACATCAACCAACGGCAGGAAAATAAACATGTTTTTGTTGGTCAAAAATGCAGGATCCGTGCGGTCAATGATACATTGTACAAGCTCCTGTTGAAGGTACTTCATATAGATCACCAACGGCGATTGTTCTTCAAAGCGCCGAATCAGGGATATTCCAGTGTATGGCTTCAATGCACCCAAGTGCTAACCACTTAGTTCATTGGCTTAGCAGCTTAGCAAACCCCGAGGCAAAGGTTTAAGAATGGGGAGCCTTAACTGCAGTTTTCTTTAAGGTTTTATTGAACCCTTATTACTTACGTCACGTATCTAAACATCTCAGGTATCTAAAATGGAGGTAATCACCTATATAAGTTCTATACAGCTTATGTAAGAGAAACCCACCCCCAAAGATAGCCTTATTAGGTTCAGTACCTGCATTTCTGGTGCCTGAAACTTTTGGTGATTCCACCCCCAAAAACTAACATGGATACCCAAAAAAGTGCCATGTTTCAAGGGAGTCACCCTTTTCTAAACCATCATTTTGGATATCCCGCCGTTAGTTTTCGGGGATGCATTTCCTGCGAAGTCGGAATGGTCCTTGGGTCCTTGCCAAGGTCACCAGCATGGTGTTGCAGCTCGGCTTTGCAACATTCATCCGGATGACTTTGGGGAAGATGACATCCCCCAAGGTTTTTTGTAGAGGGTTCCGGTGAAAGGAACAGGAACATCCATGCAAATCCAAGTCCTAATTACATATCTCCAAAAAACACCATAGATTCAAGAGCAGAATAGCAAGTGAATCTGGGAACAGTCAGATTTTTTCAAGTTTCCATGTTTGAACCAATTTTGCTTATTCAGCCAACACAATATACCGTAGGTCAGGGATCATGATTGTCACACTCAAAGTTGGGAGGGCATGCTGTAGAATGGCAACCTCCAACTGATCCTTTTTGCATAGGGAAAATGCTTGGGGGCCCCTGGGGTTGGTACCCGAAAAATCATCAACCCATATCAACCCCATATACGGCCTTATACTGATTTTCTCATCCCCTGGAAGTTCGGAGATTCCGGCTTTGGAAACCCATCATTTTCAGGTTTCATGTTAAACTATATCCCTTTTTAAAGGATATTTGCACGGGTAAAACAGCTAAGGTACCATCCCAAGTGTACCACCATTTTCCCTGTGAAACATTGAAGCATACCCAGTGATACATGGTCAAAGTATAGCGACGTCACAAGACCTGGGCCCCAAAAAGGTGGCTAAGGAAGGGAAATCCATGTTTTCAGCCAAATCCAGGGTAGTGTACATATTGGACATAGGTATATCAAGCGCCCTCCACTTGGTCGTGTTTGAATAGTGGCAGCCTTTACAATTCATGTGGCACTCCCTTCTAGGGTCCATGTATTTATGTTTGAATGTATTAGCTGATGGTAGGAGCATTGCGTTTCATCACACCATCAGTTTTCAATTATTACCCTCCCCCAAACCGCCCAAAACCTTTTTCATCTTCTCACCATGCCGGCGTAGGGGGCTATGTTAGTTTCAGGGAGGGTACCTGTTCAACATCAACGTCTAAATTCAATATATTTTCACACGCATCGCCTGCGAGAGACGAGGCGACATGTCAAAAGCCTGGAGTGTGGTCTTTGCTGTTTGTTGGAGGTCCACTCCGACCGGGGCGAGATTTTGCAAGGGAAAAGTACGCCAAGCCCAAAATGAAAGAAACATGGGACCCTAAGAAGCCGTAAAAAACCGACCCCGTCAAAAAGACAAGTCCTTTTGGAACTCACAACAATCATTTCGGAGATCTTAATCTCCTTACGGTCTAGTACTGATTCCCTGGCATTTGATTCCCTGGCTATCCTAACGTATCACCGTTTTTACATGTTTATATATATATATATACATATATATATATATTTTTTTTTTTCCCGGCATTAAGAAGAATGGCAGCCTATGGTTGATCATGAAATATGTTGGCTCTCTGCAGATTTGCTGTCAAGCAGTTTTGTTGAGAACATGTTTTTTTCTGAGATGGATGGAGAGAGATCGAAATATCTATATTTATGTATTTCGGTGCCCCCCCCCCACAGTCACAGTCACAACGGAATTCGATATTATTACAAGTTTAGTATGCGATCCCTACTGACCTTCAATGTTTATGACTGGGAGGGATAAACGTAAACCTCTACACTGTATTGTATTTGTTTTTTCTGAGTAGGGATTTTCCCATTTTTTTGGGGAATCTGAATCTACTTCTCGTTTCTGTTGGTTGAGAAAATTCCTACCACAAACCCTTTTGACCAGGTCTCCAATACAGATCAGCCTAAAAAAGGCTGCACCACCAACCGGCGAATCACCAACCAATCAGATGAAAGCGGTCACATCTCCAATCATTGTTTCTCAAACGTTAGGTGCAATGTCAATTGTTATTGCTATACCCTAAGGGTCCAATCACCTGAGAATGGTAAGGGAACCTAAATACTGTGTTGAGGACCCCAATCATCCTTTGACAAGGTGATTGGATCCCTAGAGATAACTATGTTGGCATTTTTTCCCAAAAAGATCCAAAAAGAAACACCTCATGTTACATGTTATTGGCTTCCGCTGAACACCGCGGCGACCCACAAGATGGAGACTCAAACAACATTTTTATGCAATATGACGTTGACAAAATCAAGTGCAGTTGAATTCCAAAAATCAAAAAATATAATGAACTATCCAAACTAAAAAAAATATTCAATAAGCAGGAAGCCTTCGAACTCGAACTTTGTTCCTTGATCTTGATCTCCCCAACTTGCTCTTTCTCTCATTCGGCTTATCGGAACAATTGCGAGAAAGGCCACAGAGCAAGATGAACTGCCAGAGCGTTTTGGATTTGTTGGTGTGATGGTTGCCGTACGTACACTGGGTATGGTTGTCAAAACGTGAATCATGGGCATTTTGTTTTGGAGTTGAGTGGGTTTGACACCTTCAAGAATACTTTGCAGATGCACATTGTGTCACACGTTTTTCTTCCTGACATGGGAAAATTTGGGAACCTGAACATGTTTGACGCCTAGTGTAAAAGCGGGGAACATATCAGATATGTGTGTTCTTCCAGTTGTTTGTAAAGTACTTACAAAAGCACCGTTCCCCAGCCACCCAAGGAATACAGCATCAGTTGTTAACAAAACGACGTAGTGCTCCTTCTTCACTACCACAGTTATAAATGGCAACAATGAAATCTACAATATTTAACTTTTATTTTCCGTTTACTTCCAGATTATCTTTGATGATTCTAAACCACAATCACAGTGACGACATTAGAGGGGGTTTCGTATGTGGGGATTCCGGCAAAATGGTTTTCGAGGCCATGATCAACCAGCCAGCATGTTGTACAAGGGAGGAAAATCATTTTGGCTTTGGTTTTAGATGGTACTCGTAGGTAGATGATGACAACTGCCGTAAATAATTGCTATAATACACTACATCGGTAGTATCTACATAGTTTTATATACAGGATTAAATTTATGCTATTTGATTCTGATTGATTCTCCTTTGGGTTTGAGTTACACGCATTGTGTGGGTCGCCTGCTTCTGCCAATTAGCATGTCATAGCCCTAAAATTTGGCGTAGTTTGGGAAGACGACCCATGCCAACTATCAAAAAGACCAATACCACCAAACCGACATAGGATATAGTCTGACATCCTATATTCATGTATATATGCATGTGTGCGAGTTTCTTTCAAGATCACAGCAATCTTTTAAAGAAAAAACAATGATTTTTCAACGGTTTGCTTGCCAGAATTTCAAGTTTTCTTGATAGGACTTACAGTATGCCATCGTTTTTGTTTGTATCTTTGACGCTTTCCGTCTATCCCACCCAGGACGGGTTGTCAACAGAGGGTTCCCCCGGTTTCCCCTAGGTGTGCTCTCTTTGCCGCCCGGTTTTCTCATGTAGAACCTTTGACATCATTGAAAAAAAGGGGGATGTTTTGCTTCAGGTGGATAGTGATGGATTGAATATTGTAGTTGGGGGTGTATAAGTTTTCAGATTTTAGAGGTTGATTTTCAACATGGTGGAATATATGAGATTTGTTTGAAGGATTCATGTTTCTGGCACGGCCTCCAGAAATAGATGAATCACAACAGCACGAAATTTCATAGGATTTTGATGATGCTCGCCGGGCCTACCACCCTTCCCAACATGTCCCAACGTGTTTTTTGCTCGTGGATGCGCGAAGATAATCTTTTTTAATGTCTGTGAAAACCAACGGAGAAACATCGGAAACATCCAAATCCTTCATGTCTGAGTTTCTATCATTGTTGAAATGCTACACAAACAGTGTATTTTTTTCCCCCAGACAACATCAAATATATGAATTTGTGTCATTTGCCTTACTGTATCAAAAAACAAATGTAGGGTACATATAATGATATAATGGTATGGGTACCCTTTTTTTTTTCAGTAGCTTCTACTTTGCGTCCAGCTGTATGTGCATTTGTGTTTTTTTTTATACAGAAATCCCAAGATGAGCACCATGGGTTTGATCGTTGGATTGGGGGATCGAAGACTACATGATTTAGTGCCACTTAGAGGCACTGCATTGCGAGTGTCACACAACATACTTCGAAGATCATCCCAATTACTAAGTAGTTAGCAACTGTGGTTAGTAAGTCCCCATAATTGGGGTTGTTCCAGTTCCACAATGACCTAAATGTCATGTAAATGGGGGTTAGTGAGTACCTACTAACAAGGATGGCACTCTAAGTAACCTCAAAAACTTACCTATTGCCATTCATTACCAATGGAGCCACGAAAAGATACCCTGGTTGGTTGGGTTATATAGCGGGATGAAATCCTACCCAGTTATATAGGGATTATAATATCCCATTATAAGGATCCCTATTAACCAACCAGTACAATGGAAAGTAGGAGGGTTTTATTCGTGGCTCAATTACCAGTTTTTGCATGTTTCACAAAGCACCATTTTGGGCCCCATTTTGTTCCGATGTGGTTGATCCTCCAAGTAGGGAAGATGGATTATTGAGGAACCCAAAATAGACAAGACAGGGAATCTGTTGGATTTGTGAGGGAATCTTAGGGGATGCCCCCCCAATTTGGATACATCCCCATTTCGCTGGGATGAGGACTTTAGCAAGATGACGCCTGCATTGGAGTCATGATTCGTACGGAAACCTTATAAGGATGCAAGGGGATGACGGGAAGGTGTGTATCAAGCGGTTGGACTCCCGCATGAAACGCAGTGAAACGGTGGTGGTATGTTTGTCTGTCGAACCTGGGTTTCAAATTGTTTTTCTCAATTTGTGCATGTATACGTTGCTCATCAGATTGTATACGAATGCAATTTTCAATGTGGCTTTATGTTCCCTATGAGGGTTCCCCCAATTTTTTTACATTATTGTTCGCTTTTCCCAAAACTTTTGGCGTCCCAACGTAAGCTCTTCCATCCGAATCTGGGCATTGTGAGTGACGTGCGGCCTGTCATCGTCCTTTGTGGGTTACAGCTTAGTGACAGATGGTGACAGCTTGAAATTTGTGAACATCTGCAAATTGGTTACCATAGCGTTCCCTCAACTTTGTGAGTGTTTTCAAGGGTTGTTTTTTAAACAAGTGGCAGTTTTTAAGCAATAGTACCTTGCTATCAAAAAAGTGCAATTCTGAGTGAAGTCCATTCCAAATGAAAATATCCAGTTTCGATATAGACACCCGTAAACTGTAGACATTCGAGAGACCAGGAAGCCAAGTGTGCTCACCATATCCAAAGATTCTGAAGATAAATTCCCCTCCCTGAAACTAACATAGCCATTGAAAATAGGCCATCCCAAAACGAAACTAGTCTTCCAACCATCCATTTTTTGGGGCTTTGTTTGTTTCAGGGAGGGTAACATCAATTATACCTAAACACATAATTTTGCAGACAAGACCTGTGGTTGCAAATCGGATCCTTAACTTCTAAATCTTTGGCGGCTTGAACATATGTTGACCCCCAAATCAAGACATTCATGTGAATATCATCTGCTTGGTGGTTTCAAATATTTGTTATTTTCCCCACTACCTGGCGAAATGATCCAATTTGACTATAGAATACTTTTCAAATGGGTTGAAACCACCAACCAGTCATAGATGGATTTTTGTTTCTGGATCCTGACAATTGTTTGGTACGTTTTTGTTAGTATTTTGATCCTATGAAGCGACATGGATCATAGTGACATGTTACTGGTCAAATCATAGACCAGATGCTCAATGTATGGTTTGTATACCTACATTTACCATAAAAATCAACCAAATGTAGGTAGATGTAGAATGCATGGTTCCTATGGGAGAGGTGATGAAGCAATAGAGAAGAGAGACTTCCTTTTGGGCACAAGTTTTATGAGATGGGACAACTTCCAAGGTCACTAGTTCTTGGAATGGGTGTTGTGAAACAACTAAGTCTGATAGATGGAATCTATGATGTAGTTGAGAAGGTTGGTGTATGTTTGGGTGGTGGTTTCAAATATGTCTTATTTTCGCCCCTACTTGGGGACATGACCCAATTTGACTGATATTTTTTATTTTTTTTAAAATGGGCTGAAGCCACCAACTAGATGTTGTTGGGCCAAGCTACCCTACAAGGCCTGGCGTGAACGAGATTGCTACAAGAGTTGTACACCGCTGGCCGACGAGTAAAAAGATTGCTGGCTGTTCTGGAGACAACACAGTAGGGAAACGTGTAGGCAAGGTTGGTGAGTTTTTCAATCCAGTGAATAATATGATGATATAGGATGAACCTGTCCTTAAAAGGACTGTTATGACGGTTTTGAACATGAAGATCATGAAGGTTTGTACCGTTGATGCTGAGTAATAAATGTGTATAAATAATATATATTTTCACTTATATATGTTATGTTGTTTTCGTTTGTTTGTTTTTTACATACAACTACTAGGAAGACACCCCCTCTTTTTGGGATGAACAACAACAAGTTCCGTTCATTTTCACACTGTTTGAACACAGGTTGCTGCCTCTCCTGGTTGTGTTTTAGGATCTAATCTGTACTAACACTCAGTGGCATCCTGCCAAAAGATGTGATCTTAGCGAAGATGGTTCAAAAGCATACCCAGGTTGAACATATCCCAACTCAACATCAATATGTTATGTGATCAAAGGACGTGAAGTGATTCGAGGGAACAAAGTTATCCGACCTCCAAACGAAGATGGTGATGTCCTTTTCAACAGACGCCAACACACCCAAAGCTAATATGGACACCAAACAATCCCATAGTTACCATAGTTGAAAGGAAAGTGTTTTCAGGATCCACGTTAGTGTTCTGGGGTGTGTACTTGACCTGCTTGACTTTGTTTGTTTGCTCCCCAACGTTTTTCTGCTACCTTTGGCTTCCCTGGATGCCCTCGGTTCCCCTCGCAGGTTTCGGCAACGCAGATCTCAGCACACCACCAGATCCCAACTTCATCGGGCCGTTGGGGCACCTAGTCAAAGCAAAATAGCGACACCACCAGCAACAACAGCAGCTCCAACAGCAACTACAACTACAGCAACAGCAACAACAACAACAACAGCAACAACAACTACGACAACAGCAGCAACAACAACAACAACAACCACAACGACAAGAAGAAGAAGAAGAAGAACAACAACAACAACAACAACAACGAGAGACCTTTTCAGACACGCGACGTGCTGATGATGGTAGGAGTCTCATCAACTAGAGTCAGAAAATGTCTGTTGTAGTACTCAATATACGATTTTGTTGCCTTGTTTTATCGAATTCATTGATGCTTGATGATGATGATTATTATCATGATGATGAGGATGGTGATGATGATGCGTATGAGGATGATGAGGATGATGAGGAGAAGGAGGAGGAGGAGGAGGATGAGGATGATGAGGATTCTGATGATGATGAGGAGGAGGAGGTTCAGGAGGAGGGGAATTATAATTTTGATGGTAATGGTAAAACAAAACAGGGAACTTTGACTGAAAAGCTTAAGTTGGCCTGTAACCAAACCATTTGTCAACCTCCCTATCTTCCATACGTTAAAAGCCTGTCCCCTCACCCAGCCACACTGCTCCAAACTGCACTTCGTTTTGAGGCCATCTCTGATTTGGGGTGATGCAGATGTACGTTGTGTCGGGATGCTCCAGGTATCAGATCCCTCGCTAGTCTTAGCCTGAGATATATGTAGAAGATGTGCAACCGTATGTGCTGGAGTCTAAAATCCCATTGTTTTCCCCTGGTAGGGATGGTCATCAACCCAATAGTAGGGTTTATATACCCATTATAAGGACTCCCTATTGAAGGTAAGATGGTCATTCCCTTTGGACCCTGGCACATATGGGGAAGTACAAGTACAGCTTACAACAGTGGGCCCTGTTAAGTCGTGTGCGTTGGGGAAGTCTGGGTAAAGCAAAGTTATACACTATGTATTTCCGTGTGATATTCCAGCACTTATACATCTTATACGTACTTGGTGTGATTTGATTTGTGGGTGAAGCATGGACTTACATGTTCATATTTTTGATTTACACCCCTGAAATTTAACATGGAACCTGAAAAGAAGTCCTTGGAAAAGGAGAGTCCTTTTGGAAACCATCATTTTCAGGTTCCATGTTAATCTTCGGGGGTGTAATAGTCAGTATATGATGTTGCTACAGTACACCGTACAATAATTGGCCGTGTGGGGCCTCGTGGCCTCGGGTTTCGGGTTTGATGGTCTCCATTGGATTAATTTTTAGTGACCTACCCTAAATATTAGGGGATGAATTTTACTTTTTACTAGCAGATGTATGGATGTATTCATATACATTACGCTATGCGTTTTCTGTTGATTTCACCTGTTTTTTTGTTTGTTTGTTTGGGTTCAATTGATTGGTTTCCATAGGTCCGGACTTTTGTGAATTCCAGTTTATCCATTATTCCAAGAAATCTCCAACAGGACCCACTGAACGGACCCCTAAACCTGAGTATCTAATATCTCTCGCAACTTACTTAGGGGTCCGTTGGTAAGGTCCTATTCAATTTTTGATAGAATTATTTATTTGGAAAGATGACTGGTTTTACAATAAGAGGAAATTGTTCTGAGGATATGCAAAGTAGTGCTGTGGTGTGGCCGAGTGAAGTGAATGACATCATACGACATCACTCAAACAGGTATAGTTGCAAACATGACTTGTTTTTGGTTTGATGTTGGGAATTTGGTTGAACACATTTGTCCAAGATCATGTTGAATTTTCACGCAACTCACACTTCCACGGATTGATTTCCAACCAGCTTCATACTGATATTCATGCTATAGTTTCATACATCCACACGTTTTCCCTTCAAGTTTCGTATGAAACCAACCATACCCCGGCGTTCAGTCCATTGATGCCACTGGTCGCACATTGACTGCTTTGGTCTTGGCTTCGGAACGGTGCGGAAGAAAATCTGGGGGCAATTTTCGGAGGGAAGGGTTCAGGATGTGCGGATGGGTGATTTCAACCTCACATTTTTCTGAGGGGGTTCAAGGAACACCTTGATGAAAGCCCATACTGAAACACATATATAACTGGGTGGTGGTTTGAAATATTTTTATTTTCACCCCTACCTGGGGAAGATTCCCATGTTGACCAATATTTTTCAAATGGGGTTGAAACCACCAACTAGATATACATGATTTCGAATCTTTACTTTCGAGATCATTTGAACAATCATGATGTGAGTTGAACTGTAATTTTTGTGATCCAGGAACCAGGACAGTGGGTGAAGTTGCTGTTTTTGCCTTAGTTGGTGTTCACAAAGATCCAATCTCCCAAAGAATTTGACAAGGTACTTGCAATGGATGATTCGGGTTCCTATAGAGGGTGGTAGGTGGTATACAATCATAATCCCCCAATTGGCAGGAAAAATGCCACTTATATACCACTTATATTTATTGCCTTCTGGGGGGGTATATGCGACCTAACACCTTTTAGGGGAACCAAAAACAACCATTGATACTTCTCCTAATTCACTAATTCACCAAGTGCTTTTTCTTCGGCTGGATTTGAGGGATCTCATCCACAGCTGGATTTTGAGTCTTGGGGTCATAGGGAGAGAAAACCAAGAGTAGGAACAAACAATTTGTTTGTCCATGTTCATCCCAATAAATAAAGGTCAAGTGACCTCCAACTACGGAATCAAAAGTTCGCTTTGAATCACCTGCATGGTAGGTCTGTGTTGGCAGATACTACCGGCGCAAATGCAACACACACACACACAAATTAGAAAAAACACATGAGGTATTCTGAATCATATTCCTTTAGCATCACATTGAAGTAGCTTATTGTTTTTTGTTTTCCACGCTTAGCGTATTCTGAATCAATTTACCAATTTTCTGAAGTCACCGATGCAACATGGTCTTGGTGCCATGGTTGCAACTCACCTGTCTCGGTTCTTAAAAAAGACAGCACGCATGTAGACTTAGTCTTTATTTGCATGGGTTCACCACTGTAAACATGGGGAGAACATTTTCCTTCAAAAAACATGGATCCGATGTTTCCGGATTCTTTCAGGGAAAAATCTGGATGTGTCATATAGAACCCTGAAAATGATAGGTTGTCCAAAAGGGATCTCCTTTTAAACATGGGGGCCATTTTGAGGTGAACCATGTTTTTCACTTCAGGGGAAGTTACAACGATCGTTATAAATGGTGTTTTTGTTGCTCCTATCAATGGCCGAACATAACTATATAACTGGTGAACTGGGGTTATTTCAGCCTACCGACCTAGGCCTAGGAGTTATATCTCCACTTATAACTGGATCCCGTGGCCAACCTCCGCAGGGAGATCACCGCGAACCGAGACTATCAGCTCACCATCTTCGTTCCTTGGGAATTCGAAGACGGTCACGTCGGGTTGAATCGGGTTTTTGGGGATTGTTGGAAAAAGATGGGTTTTTTGGCTTAAAAAAATCTGATTGCAATGGGTTATCTTTCCCTGTGAGCTTCATTTCGTAGCATTTAGTGCTTTCTTGTTGGTTGAGGAATATCTGTTCCCGAAGAGGAATCATCATATTTTGGGTTGGTTGGTCGGTTGGGTGAAACATGACGTGTTTTTTTGAAACGCAACTACCCAGATATAGGATTATCTTCCATATATATATATATACACATACATTCAGAATTTGCCAACTTTTCAAAAATGCTGGACACTGAGTGGATTGAGTTGGTTTCTATACCCAAACCAAAAAAGATGCAAACAAAAATAAATACTTTTTAAGTGCCTGAAAAGCCAAGTGCACTATTTTTAAGGCAATAGTTGCTGGTTTTAGGGGTAAAGTTGCCTAAAAAAATAGGACACTTGGCGTTCCAGGTTTGACGTATTTCAAAAAGATTTGGCCATCATGCAACCTGGATTTTTGGGAAGTTTTTTTATAAATGGTACCTGTCAATGGATGAACTCCTCCAGCGGGAATTTGCTTGAAGCACAGGTTTTGGGTCCCAAAATCCAGGTGATATTTTTCATATCAACTGGATGCAGGAGTACTTCTCCATCATGAGTGTAGAACAGCCAGTACGCCCTGGAAAATTAACATGGAAACAGAAAAATGAGGTTCGCCAGCTGATTTTCCTTTTCAATTGGGTGATGTTTAGGTTTCATGTTGATTTTGAGGGGTGTCTTAGGTATGAAGATGATGAAACCATGGGACCATGTCCCTTTCCCCAATGTTTCTTGCGCAGATTTTTTGCAAAAGCCCTTCAACAAGCTCACATAATCTAAAGACCTGCAAACTGAATCAAATTGAGATGTTTGCCCCTCACGAGGGAATTAGGCATGAAATTGTGTTGTATGAGACTCGTCCGTTATCGTCCGTTTGCCTGACTATCTTGAACCTATAATAATCTGTGTGGTGTTGCCAATTTTACTCACGAGAGCCAACATATACTCTGAATGGATGCCATTACCAAAAAGGCAACCAATCAATATGCCCTCAGTTTGCAGGTGGGTTGATGTGGCAGTTTGCAGGCAGGTAGATATGTCATCGAAGTAGACGTGTAGGCCAGTTTCATTGTGTGCTCTATAATATCTATTTCGATACATATGTTTTCAAGGCAAGCAGCGAAAGGACCATTAAAATTATTCCTTTGAATATCCTGCAAGATACACACTCCCTAAAACTAACAGTTTGCCCCTGAAAATAGGGTTTCCCAAAAGGAAACGACTGTAGTCTTCCAAGCATACCATTTGCAGGTGCTTCGTTCCAGGGGAGGGTCGGGAATAAACCATCAATTTCCACCTTTCATGGATCCGGAAGATTTGATTCCCCCAATTAAAACCAGTTTTTTCTTGAGGACATATGAGCCACGAAAAAAGGGCCCCTGGTTGGTTGGGTTTTGTAGGGGATGAGACCCTACCCAGTTATATAGGGATTATAATAAACGATTATAAGGATCCCTATTAACGAACCAGTATAATGGAAAGTAGGATGGTTTTCTTCGTGGCTCGTATGTTTTTATATCATGCAGCTTGGGCAAATATATATACCGTATATACTGTATATATTTAAAATATTTAAATCTGTTTTATATATACATATCATCCATCTAAGACTCTTGGGAAAGATAAATGATATATAACATGTATCATGCAACAAAAGGGCAAATTCCTCAAAGATTCTGTGATGATTTTAGCTGCCAAATTCGAAGCATCCACCTGAGGTAAGAAATCCTCCACTGACCATCCCACCGGTGGAGGTTTTCGGATCGGTATCGGATCCAGTGGGGTGAAATTTCAAGCGGATCCCTGGAAACGCCAAGGAACGTCCTATTTGTTTTAAGGCAACGTTACGAAACCCCTAAAACCAGCAACTCTTGCCTTAAAGATAAGGCACTTGAAATTTCCAGGTAGCAATTGGTGATTTGTTTGGCAGGATTTTTGTTCCTCCTGAAAGTAGGGATATGTAGATGTGTATACCAACCCCACTGCCCCCCCCACCTTATAGGCTAAATGGAAAATGTCATCCTTGGATCCCCCAGCTAAAAATCAGAGGATGTTAGTTGGTGGTCACTTGCATTGTGGGAGAACATCCTGGAGATATGTTGTACCTATTCACACTGGGTGTTGATCTTGCCCTTCGACATCTCTGGAAAAATAATGGGTGTGTTCTTGGCGATGCCAGTTCTTTAAGTCCCTTAAAGGATGGGTTCCCCTATTTGAAGGGTCTCATTGTTTTGAGGATTCGAGAGATCGTTTGGAAGTAGTTTGTTTCAATGGTTCAAGATGATTTGGTTGAGATTTTCATGCCCCACTACCCCTCCTTTGGTCCAACATGGCTGGAAAGTCACACCATGAAAGTACAAAGTACAACAGATAATATCTTTCTGGTTGGGAATGGGTATTTTCCAGCCAGCAACTTTAGACTACCGGATGGTGTATATATGTCCTGCTTGGTGGTTTCAATTTTTTTTTTACAGTATGTTCACCCGAAAATTCGGGAAATGATCCAATTTGACGAGCAAAATTTTTGAAATGGGTTGGTTCAACCACCAAGCAGTGTCTATATTATATGCACTATATTTTTTTTGGAAGATGATTCCACCAAATTGTGGAAATCACAACTACCTTCACTCAGACAGTTTCAGCAATGAGGGCTGTAAAATTGAAGGACGAGCAGCCTGCCTTTCTTAAACCCAGCTATGTCTTGTGTGGGTAGTGTGCTTTTCAAGGGGCACGAGTTGGGATTCTTATTTCTACAGTATAAATTCACTATGCAGTATCACATGTACTGAAGATGTCCAAGTATTAAACTTTCCTGGAAATTTAATAATAACTTGGATACTGAGAGTGATGGTTTGGAAAAAACAAATCCAATCCATTCAATCATGGCTGGAATACCGTTCATTTGGGTGTATATGTCATATGAGTCATATCTATTTTCATATATTTATGCACATGTTTTTTTTCCCATTTCCTAAGGGTTGTTCATTAAAACCCCCAGCCACGGATGACAAATTGCGGTCGCAGGCCTCTCCAACGAATGTGTGGCAGTTGGATACCTTTGACAGTCCATCTTCTTCTGGAGTCCCGAATCTGCGATTGGTGAGTGGTTGATTTGGTTGATCGAGGTTTGGTATATATGTCCTTTTTTGGTTGGGGGGGTTTTAACATCACCTTCAAAAAAAATGGTTTGAGATGATGGTGATGATGATGATGATGATGATGATGATGATGATGATTATTATTAACCTGTTTTTTCTTGTGATGTTTATACTGGGGACATGATTCCCACAAACCCTGCTGACGAGCTCGAAAAAAAAAATCCAAATCAAAGATCTGTCGAATTTTTCTTTTCGAAAGGTGTAATACCTCAAGGATTTGAATGAATGGAAATCAGTTTCCAGTGGCTTCAATCTTGTCTGGTCGATGGTTTCAAATATTTTCTATTTTCACCCCTATTTGGGGAAGATTTCCAATTTGACGATCAAATTTTTCAAATGGGTTGGTTCAACCGCCAACCAGTTGTTGATGAAGGTTTGGAAGATGATTCATGTCTTTTTGGAGCCTGGGCCAGGCCGGGCTCCAAACAGCGATTTGGGGATTCCAAAATTCCCGCACTTAGGTGCTACCGACTTTCCGCGATTCAATTACCTTGAAGCTTTGGCCCGGTTGGGGGTTGGGAAACCGGTTGGGAAGACGTGTGTCCGACAGTCCTTTTTTTGGTTGTTGTTGTTGTTGTTGTTGTTGTTGTTGTTGTTGTTGCCATCTCAGGTGGACCTCAAGACCTCAAAAGAACCTGTCTGCAGAGGCTTTGATTTCAAACAAGACACTTATCAACCCGCATTCCGGCAGAGCCAGGACCTGACGCACACTTCTACAAACGATCACGTGTGAGGTCGAGGTTTGTCACGCCTGATCGTCCGACCAACGGCTACAAACGAACTCCGGATCTTCTCAAATGTTCAGCTGATGAAGAGATGGACGGTGAACCAGATATGAACAAGCTCAAGGCTGATCTCGGACCCGATACAGAGGTAGTTGCAGGTTCCGGCTGCAGGGCAATTTGCACACAGAAGCAGCGAGATGCACCCGTATACAATGTGTCTGGATATCTCTCAGGCTGACCCTAAAGGAACGGAAATCCCCTATCATTTGAGACAAAAACGCACCCAGGTTGGTGAATGTTGATTCCATGCATCAAGCAGAATGGCTTTGGGTGGAGGATGTTATGACCAACCAACATCGCTGCACGCATCACCACCCAAGCAATATTGTTTTGTCCAACAAATTGTAGGAAGGCCTTACGTTATGTGTCCATGGTGATTGTTGCAGATGAATATGTGGATATCCGTGGCATCATTTTTCAGTTTCAAATAGCAGCATCATTTTTTGGGCAGCTCACCAACTAGGCAGCCAGGTTTATTTTTGCCAAATCTTGGGTTGAAGTTCATAGGGTCTTGGTGAATAGTGATATAGACCCAACCACCCCCAGCCGTGGTTTTCCAAACTCTTCACAGATCGAGGCGGTGACAGGAAACTTGCAATAACAACGCCCAAAATTTCCAAAACTTCACATGGCAGCCTCTCTCAAACTTGTCCAGCGTTCAAAACGCTGCTGGATTTACGCTCTGGAGAAATTGAAGTAGCGAAAGAATTATAGTCGGTACAACATATTATATAATGATGTTAGTTTCCGGATGTGTCCGATTTTTTTAAATTGAAATTGAACATGACGAAATGAAGACATGTGAAGAAAGAACACACCAAGCTTGATACTGAAGTTTGTCCTTCAATTGTTGTTCATGTATGAATGTAGAGTCCAGAAATACGTATAGGTAGATTTTAATATTAACACATTTGAGTAATTTGAGTACAGTGCAATGAACATGTATTATGCATGTATCTAACAATTCCTACGAGGTCTAAAGTTCTTTAGGGGAGGCTTCTCAAGAGTCAAGGATCACATTTTTCGGGCGTTTAGTTTGGGTTTTCTATCCTACATGTCAGAAAACATGAAGTGGGAACGCTCCCTGAAACTAACATAGCACCTAAAAATTGGTGGTCGGAAAGATGAACCTCCTTTTGGGGCCCGGCCAATTTTCAGGGGTAAACTCGCTGTTAGTTTCAGGGAGGGTATGTTTCTTGAAGGGGTCGTTGTGTAGCCAATATATGTGTCGTTGTTACAGTCGCCGTTGTTTTTTTCGACCTAAGGAATGGATATCCGGTGTACAACAAAGCCAGGCAATGGGTGGTTCGAAATCAGGACGCAACCCACGCCTTGCTGGATGGTTCGCAACCGAAAGCACGACCGATTTCTCCCCAAATGGTGGTGGTTTAGCAAGGGAAATTTTCGGACCCCGGCTATTTCAGGAAAATGTAGGCTGGTGAAATATTATTCCATTTGGCCAAATGGTTGGGTTGATGGGTTGTTTCTTCTTTGCATTCACTCTTGTTGGAAATGTTGCATATTTGTGATATGGAAGCACATGAGCAATAAGCAAAAAGGTTGGTTAGAGGCTTCCGGGGCAATCTCTACAAGAATCAAGATGCCGACCATGGCAAATACAGTACATGAATTTATATTATATTGGGTCATGGGTTTGAAAAGTTCCACGGATTCCATGTTTGTTTTGGAAATGTACGTATACTGTATACTTTAAGTTTTAATTGCTTCGGAATTGGTGCAATAGGAGTGTCTCTACTTTTTGAATTCTGTCACATGAACTTCTATATAGTCCGCGTGCACTACCATTCCAAACTGGATATCCAAACCATTATCAACACATCCTCGGAGCATACATCGAGCATCGCCACTTCCCCAAATAAAAGGATTTCTTTCATGTACTGCTTGGGCACGGGTTGGGGTCTGTTTCCGGCGTATCTGGATAAGTCTACCTCTACTGGAATCACAAGTCCCAAGAGCGTTTACCGCCCACACAAGTACTAGTATCAACAAAAGGCTAAACATGTGTAGAATGAATGCTCCTATATACTTAAGATTTTTTGATAAACAGTGACAAGCAACCATTAGTTGAATTACGCAACAATGCTATCAACTTGTGATAGGATCAGATAAAATGTGATGGCTGTCGACAATGGGTATACCAGTCTACTCACCTGCAAAGTACACGGTGCCACTTCTGTGCATTGCATTTCACGTCCTTAACTAAGCACTCGAACTTGAGAGCGGCGATCACTTGACCCTCGCAATACCCCTGGTGTAAGCATCCCAACAATGGGACCTTACATTTCTATGTCCCTTTCGTGGGGGGTGGTTCGGTTCCATTAGGGCTTAAATGATGGATATTTCTTCACCTTTTTACTTGCAGAACTAAGTCTTGGGAAAACAACGTTTAGCCTTCCTTCTTTTGAATTCAATGTCGATGTGGTATTTCTTACTTCAATATGACGCCTTACAAAAAAAATGATCCCAAATTCAGTGGAGTTTCATTACGACTTCCCCCCCCTTTGTTGGAAACCCGACATGACTCCAGGATCCTATCACTGGAGTGTCATATCGGAATGGGTGTCTTGAAGCCAATTAGGGCCTGGATTTTTTGCGACCTAGTCGTGCTGAAAAAATCATTCAGCCCTGAAGACTATAACGGCTGGAACTTCACATGTGCAAAAATGGAGGTTTTCCGAAAATAGGCTTTTTTTTCCCCAAAATAATCCCTTTTTGATATTTTCAATAGGGTTTTCCATGATTTTCACCATCCATTTTGGGGGCCCACCCCTATTTTTGGAAACACCCCAAATGGAGGTTTGTTTGGTTTTTCCATGGATATTTCCTTTCTTTTCATGGGTGATGGCTGTAGGTGAACCAGCCGTGAATCTTGCTAGGGTGTAAGATTCACTACACCTCCCTAAAAATTGGTACCACCTCACCGAATCTGAGATTTTGTTTCATGGACCCTAAATACCGAACGTGTTTCCTTTGAAGGATGAAAGGACACCCCTTGCTCATCAGCTGTAGTAACGACTCCAAGAAAACCAGTAAAACATATCAGGGATTATGGCTTCAACCTGCATAGCTCCAGTTTTGTTGGAGCTGAATATCTATGATATCTACTTTTTTACACCCCATCATGGTTTAGAATAAACATTCCCTTCGTGGCATAATCTCTTCCCTTCATTGGCCCATTTTACTGGATCTAATTTTTGGAGTGTATCTGTAAGGGGTTTGGATAGAATGAGGCAGTTTTGGATCGACATGATCAAGTCACGGTGGATCAGATAGTAGATGAGATTCAAGTATCGCATATGGGAAACAAGTCATGAATATTTGAATATCTTTTATAATGACATTGGAAATTCATAGAACTTGAAAATTTGCCAATTTCTCCGAGGTTACATTGGTACGATCTCACGGTAAAATTAAGATTGAGGTTTGTATCCTGATTGCAAATCAAAATCAAGCACGGGATACCCTATTGGAATTTTCAATAGCAACGACTCGTCTACCAAGACAGGGAACATGTTTGACACTCATTATGGCTAATCAACCAACCCCCCCCGTAACGTAACCCCCCCCCAAAACTATATATATATATATAAGTCTTTTTTGTTTGGGGGGGGGGGGCTTTAAGGGAAACCCGTGATGTTCATGCGCCATTAAGGGGTAGATTGACTAACATGTTTGACACTCAGGTTGTCAAAGATCCCTGGCCTCTTCATCCAAATGCAGTTGCCTACAAAGCTGACTCCTACAGATGCCGCTTGGACGTGCTGTCGAAAAGATGATTTGATCTCAAAGTTCTCATGGCCGCAGTGTTTGTTGTTGTTGTTGTTGTTGTTGCTGTTGCTGTTGCTGTTGTTGTTGTTGTTGCTGTTGCTGTTGTTGTTGTTGTTGTTGTTGCTGTTGCTGTTGCTGTTGCTGTTGTTGTTGTTGTTGTTGTTGTTGTTGTTGTGTTTTTTTTGACAAACGCTTCTGAAGCCTTGCCATTTCTGGCTGGGAGTCATGTTTGTTTTGAAGTGAATAAAACATCACCTTCAGTGGCTCAAAATGATGGTTTTCTCCACCGGTTTTTGCGATGTTTAACGGGGACAGATTATAGCAAACCCCTGGTTTCCTGCCAGGAAAAGGTGTAGCTTCATGAATTTAGTTTACATGTCTCTACGTAATAGTAAGTTACACTTTTGCCATTGTTCATTTGAACACATTGATAGAATGTGTGTTGCAGAAATGAAGCACGATTTACTGGGGGTATATCACTAGTCAGTATACCTACAGGCGGTACCTCCTTCTTGAACCAATGGCGAAAAGTGGATTTCTTCTATATTTAGTGTTGCCAGAAATGAGAAGCCTTTCGATAGGGCCTTCAATTGAAAGCTGGTGGGTTCAAATTTGGTGGGGTTTGGTCAATGATTTTTCTCAAAACGCATTCCACGATTGCATGTGAGAAGGGGGTTTTGATGTGATACACTTAACATATTATATTGAGATGCTCCCCCTCCCAGTAACAGTGGCAAGTGACGCTTAATTAGTAGGGATCCCCTTCTATAAAACGTATTAATCCTGGTGGTGCCTGTTACTGGGAGGGGGAGCATCCCAATGAAAAATAAAAATGAATACATATATCCCGCGAAGTCACAGACTATCAAATACAGACTAGTCCCCAACTTCGGATGATTCAAATTCCGTACTGAAAAACATAGTCTACTTTGCTGAAAACCTATTTTTCTAATGGTCTTTGGACTTCAAGGGTTCTATAGGTATAAGATGTTTTTTCATTCACATAAATAATATATGCGCATATATATATATATATATTTATGCACACACCCACACTATTTTAGCTCACCAAGAACTACACTTTTTTCACAATTATCAAATAATGGATAATATCTCAAAATACCTTCGAAACGGACTTTTGAACAGGTGATCGATGTACTCCCAATTTCCATTCAAAAAAAAACGTTTTGTTTGGTATCCATTCGTTACACTCCCTGAAACTAACACTTCACTCCCGAAAAAAAAAGGTTTTTTTTTGGAAGACGATCCGAAATCCTAGCTTCCGAACTGGGGATTCGGCAACGTTTTTCAGGGGCGAATTTGTTAAACTTCGGGGTGTAAGTTGAAGCTGTAAACTGTTTTTGTTAAGCCATGTCCAGCTGCACTAATGGCTAGGCGTGTTCCCTTTTTGGGACAAAGAAGTCGCCTGAAATTTGAGCCACACCAATGTATTTCAGACACTGAAATATGACACTTGGTTGGTTGGTGCAGGAGATGTTTCATCATTTTCATCCCAATTCTTTCATTAGGATTCTGAACTCGCCCCTGAAAGTCCACCCACCTTTCAAACACGGAACTGGATAGGATTCAGCCCACGAGTGAATGAAACCACATGGCTCACCGCTGGTTACCCTGATGGGTCAAATTGAAGTCCGAACTCTGCTTCACCAAGATCGTCCTTATCGAAGCTCCTACCGGTTTCGCATTTAACGATGTACCTTGCAGAACGAAAAAAACGTTGCGGAGTCGGGTCTTTTCGAGTCTTTGGTTTGGAACTTACTGTAAAGGCATAGTTTTGGGCGCTGCCAATGTTAACATTCATGTAGGTCACATGTTGGTCTTTTTTTTACCAGACAGTACAGACTTTGGACATGACTTTAACATGCAGTAATTGCACTTCGGAAAGCTTGTTTAAAGCTGTCACGGCTTCACATGAACATCCACGTTTAACGTTTAACGTTTTCCCCTCCAACGATTCAGAATCTCAAGTTGGAGGATCAACCGTTCTCTGACAACTACCCGGGACCGAAATTGAAGCGGGGCCCCACCATAACCTAGGAAAGAATTATCATAGGGATTTACAAGGTGGGCCCCTGAGCCGATCCGTTATAAATGGGGCCGTTCTTGAACAACGGTATATAAATGGCTGAAAACACATAGGTAACTGGGGCTTATGGGGCCCCTACTTGGAGGGCCCCCATCACTCCATTTATAAATGGTAGGGGTACACTGACTGTCAGGGGTTCCAACCGTCAGCCTCAACCATTGCCTGAATCCAACGGAAAATCCAAAAAAACTTCACTCAAAAAGTCACCCTGAGAATCGACCTGTTGATCCTGTTTTTTGCGGGATTTTGGGTGGGAACATCCTGCCACATCAAACACAATGTTTACTGCTCTTCACTCACCATTTAGAGAAACAAATGCAACATATATATTTATAATATACACATGTGCCTCATGTTCGTTCAACCAATTTCTGAATTAAATTGCTCAAGACGTACAGGATGACATCACCGGGCTTCTTTGGTTTTGAACAAGAAACGATTGGGTTCCCAATGGTTGTTAAGTTGAAGTGCAACAAAAAAACGCTGGGGATAACCTACCAACCAACTGCTTGGAACCTGCGGATTGAACGGTGCAAAACATAATTGCACTTGAATGATTTTTTGTCGGGATTTGTTTCGGAGCACCAACGGATTTAGAATATACCCCACAAAGGATACAGTCACCAATCATTCATGTAAATCTATCAGTCCCAAGGATCCCTAGCTGGCTTATATGTGTTTAATTGTGAGGTTAGTACCCCCTTTCAATTGATTCATCAAGCCCCTTGACCCCCCAACCCAGCCTTGTTTCATTGACAGGGAATGAGCGATACATGCGACAATTTTCGTTGGGAGCCTGCTCAGGACTTCCCTGAGGTGATTTGAGGTCCCAAAAATAGATGAAAACCATCCATGAAACTAGCAGGGCACCTGCAACCATGGCATCCCAAAAGGAGAACAATGTTCCAATGATGATTTTCAGGGGCTATGGACCTGTTTCAGGGAGGGTACCAGTTATACTGCTATAGGCATAGGTGGTGGTTTCAAAGATTTTTGGTTTTTAACCCTGGGAAAAGATTTATAATATGTTTCAAATGGGTTGAAACCACCAATGAAAAGACCATTTTTGGAGCTATCGAGGGGGCTATGAGTTAGTTGGAGGGTCAGAATGAAAATCACTTGGGTTTAGAGAATGAATCCAGTCTTATGGTCTTTCTGTTGTTGTTGTTGTTGTTGTTGTTGCTGTTGCTGTTGCTGTTGCTGTTGCTGTTGCTGTTGCTGTTGCTGTTGCTGGTGCTGGTGCTGTTGTTGTTGTTGTTGTTGTTGTTGTTGTTGTTGTTGTTGTTGTTGTTGTTGTTGTTGTTGTTGTTGTTGTACTACTGGCACTGGCATCTGTTCTTGTTTTGTGTTTTTGTCGTTTTTGTCGTGGCAGGACGCCAATTTGTACTTGCCCAACTCGAAGATCACCTGCACCCAAAACCGTCTTCAATTTGAGGTGCACGAAGAGTCGTTGGTAGGAAAATGGGTTTGAAGACTTGACTTTTTTTGCATTACAACAATATGTAGATATTGTATAAGCATATATGTCATTTAAATCATATTCAAACGTATTTGTACACTTTTTTAATGAGGTGTTTGTTCATACATGTATGATCTATATATATATTTTCTTTTCAAAGTGGCTTATTGCCATTAGGCCTTCACGTTGAATTGGTCGACTGTATAAAAAGGTGGAGGTAGGACTCAAACAACCTTGGTTGTTTAGGGTATATATGGGATGAAATCCTACCTGGTTATGTGGGGTTTTAGTAAACCATTATAAGAACCAGGATACAATGGAATTAATACTTAGGTTGGGGATTAAATTACCTAGTTATCTGGGAATTATAATAAACCATTATAAGGATTCCTATTCAACAACCAGGATTCAATGGAAAGTAAGAGTTTTTTTTGGTTGCTCACTGAAAACTTAGACGTTTCATAGATGATCCCTGGACGGAGCAGCCCTTTGGAAAAATGGTAGTTCCGTTTGGATGATGAGATGAGAAATGATAAACGCTACTATCAAAGATGTGTTGTTCGTAAATTAACCTATAAGAAACGGTATGTAGATACATACAGAACTGACTAAATTTATCTGGCAAAGCCTTCAAACACAAGCAAAAAAAAACATGTCCAATTTTCTTGGAGAAACCGTGAAACCCGGCTGTTTGATAGGAATCCTTATAACTTAGAATTGTACTTTCCATTGTACTAGTTGAAACCTTACTTCTAGAAACTGCCAGTTTTTCCTCCTTTTGGAAAATCCTCAGAAAACCCGCGAACAACCTGGCAGGTCCGTGAGCCAAAGAATGTTCCGGAGCTCCGTGTGATGATGTTCCGCTTGGACTCGCAAAACCCTGCCAAGACGCCACATGTTTGCCATGGCCTGTTTGATTTATCATTGGACTTATCCAGGAAGCTTCTGGAATTTCTGGATCTATCAAGTTGCTGAGGTCAGAGATTTAGGGAAAATCCACCATTTCCTCATATATCCCTGAAGTTTAACAGCTAAAGCCCCTGAAAAATGATAGGACTGGAGAGACGATGCGGCTTGCTTTTGTGATGGTAAATTTGCAGGGCGAGCTATTAAACTTCCAGGGAGTACCACGGTTGGAGTTTGGGGGGGTCCTTGGATTTCTTCACCATTTTTCCTGTTTTCTTTTCAAGTAGGTAGGGTCTACATGGAAAAAGATGGATGGATGGACACCCCAGCCATGATTCTATCGGAGCATGTGCAACTTGCTAGTAAGAACCATTTAAGGTTTGAGGCTTTTTAGAATGGTTTAATGAGTTGAAAGTAGAATGCAAAGTTCGCAGATCGCTGCTTGGTGGTTTAATCAGGTCCAATCATTTTGGTGGGAATGTGGGGTGTCCACCTCTCCTGAATCCAAAGGAATATAGACAGAACTGAAGACCGGCGGTTTTTGTTTTTTGTGATAAATTTTGGAACTACCCCCCCCCACCCAGTAACAGTCACAAAAATGGAAGGTTTATAGGGATTCCCTATGATTCCCTACTAAAAATGAAAGAAAATCTGGTCGGTGGTGACTGGCATCCTGTTTGGGGTGCAGTTCCAAGTTTAAATTACTGTTTGTTGAATCTGAGGTTCGGAATTCCACAAGTATAAAAAGCATGCAAAGCCATCCAGAAAACAAGAATCATTTTGCAGTATTTATGTGGGGGTTTCCTAAAATAGGGGTAAAACCCCCAAAATGGATGGTGAAAATAATGGGAAACCCCTATTATAAATGGATGATTTGGGGGGAAAACCCACCATTTTCGGAAACAGCCATGTGTGTATATGTTGGGATATGTTGCAAATACCCTGGGTTCATAGTGGGTAGCCATAATCTATCCTGGATTTTTTTTTCTGAAGGGAACCCTGTTAATTAACCTTCCCCATTTCCACCGTTGTGGTGTTTTGCCAGGACCCAATATATATATATATATATATGTCAGATTAATACATATATGTTTGATTATAGGAAGCCCCATTTCACCATTGAAGTACTGGCCCTGCTTTCAGCGCAATTTGTGTATATCCACTGTTTTAAGTAAAGGCTCCAATGTCAGGTTTATCATGCTTCATTGCTTCATCCACATGTTTTGTTTTCTCTACGTTCCTTGGCAGGGCCTTCTTGTATTAGACTGTTTCAGGATCGAATTGTGTAGAGTCAGATATTTTTATTTTTATACCTAGAACCCAAGCGGACCCTATATTTTGGAAGATTCGACTTCAGTTGGGTTGTGGGTATATACATATGATATAACACTGAAGGTGATTACAAGTGAAAGTGAGCATGGTGCCGGACAAGGTCACAGATACAATGGTCACAGATACAATGCTACAAAGAGACCCCAAGGGTTCCAAAATGATGGAAGTACGTAGCATTGTTTCTGGGTCAATGGTTGACTTCTATTTGCAAGTCTGGCCCGATATGTAGATACATATGTACCCACATATACATATAAATATATATATTTATATTTATATATATTTATTTGTATATATATACATATGTATGTATACCAGCACCTTCAAAGGGGTGCCAAATGGTTCCTAAAGGGTGTCAATTCACCATTTGTTAGGGTTTAATTGGTACCCTTTTGAAGGTGCTGGTATATGTTTTTTTTCTGTTGAACGTGGCTACATACCTTGCCATGTTCGGAGCTCTCTCTCTCTCTCTCTATATATATATACTTTATATATATATATATATACACATGTAAATATTTTTAGATATACCTATCTCCGCCTACTTTATATTTATCCTGAAACAAATATGTATTGTATATAGGTAGATGTATATATTCATTGATTCAGGCATCACTTACGCACACCCTTGGCATTACGCATAGGATCCATGTATGGTATATGTACCTCCATTTACCATGAAAATCAACCATTCATCTAGGTATATATACAATCGTCCCATGGATGCTATGGGTTTTTTTTCGCCAGGTGATGCTCAACAAATGGAGCATCACTCATACCTCTGGTGGAAATGTCATGAGTACCGAGGTCCGGCACCTGAACCGAAAGAGACCCTTTGGACCCTGAAACAAACAATATATAACCCCCTAAAAATGGACCCCTGGTTCCAGGAGATTCCTATTGAAAACCCACCAGTGTTTTGGAGATTTGTTGGTTTTAGGGAGTGCATTCCAGTGTTATAGTCAAAAAGGGTTCATGAAGCCCAGCCCACTGTCTTGTTCTTTAGTGAGGCATTTTTGGGGAACTGCGGGGCCTTCGGGTGTGGTGGGAATAGATTCCATTGATCTGCCTCGAAAGGCTATTGAAGTGTTGCATGGGTTCCGAATGTTACCCTTGACCGATGCAACATTAGACATTGGAAAAGACTGAAAACTCGTTGAATGCAATATCAACATGAATGAAATTCAACATGCGTCAAATATTTAAATTCGCCCCAGATTTCTTAAGACTTGAACTGTAGTTGATGTTTCCCTTGAAACCTCATGGCAGGTGACACTGAAATCCTGCATCAACTGGGTAATTCTGTACTAGGTGGTGGTTTCAAATATTGTTTTTTTTCACCCCGAAAATTGGAGAAGTATTTCCAATTAGACGAATATTTTTCAGATGGGTTGGTTCAACCACCAACTAGGAGATGATGATGCAATTTGACTACTATTCTTCAACAAAGGGTATCTTTTAAACCAACAAATCTGTGAATTCTTCCAACTTTTTGCGGTGATTTCGACAAAAACAACCTGCCGATCCCCAGGCCATTGCTAGCTGGGCTGTGGCCAAAGATCTCAGTGGTTTTTTCAGGGTTGGAACGGTTGGATTTGGGAGTTCAAAGCAAGGAACAAAGGGCCCCTGGTTGTTAAGGGTTTACTAGGGGATTACATGGGGATGAAATTTTCACCTGGTTTATGTGGGAATTAAGATTTAAACCACATCGAACCAAGATTCAAGGGAATTAATACTTAGGTTGTAAATTATACACTTCCTAAAACTAACAGTTTGCACCTGAAAATAGGCCGGGCCCCCAAAGGAAGCTAGTCTTCCAACCATCCATTTTTCAGGTGCCATGTTAGTTTCAGGGAGGGTACTACCTAGGTATATGGGGATTTCAATAAACCATTGTAAGGATCCCTGTTAAACAACCAGGATTCAATTGAAAATAAGGGACCCCATTTTTTTTTACCGTGGCTCAGATGATGTAGTGATCCTTAAGTTTGTTTAAGTTTCATGGCTGGCATTTATTGCAACTTTTGGATGTAGCTGTTGTAGCTGCTTAGCACCCCAAGTTACCTCAAGATGACAGATCTGGTGGTACAGACACTATATGTTTGACCATTAAAGGTGGTTGGATTTGTGCTTTGAATTCTTTAGTCATACTGTTGATGGTTCACAAATCCGGCAAACCAGTTGATATGGAAAATATCTACCATTATTTACAGGGTTTCAAAAACATCCCAAGTGGTTGTTTGGGATTTCTTCCATCAACAGTACCTGGTTCCTAAGGGGAAATATATCCCAAAACTCCATCTTTAGAAGTTCCTCCAAGAGGATCCGAGCATATCATCCATCAAAAATTGAATGGGATCTTATCCCAATGGTATGGAGACTAGGTGGTGGTTTCATTTTTTTTTATTTCCCCCCTAGCCGGGGAAATGATCCAATTTGACTAATATTTTTCAAATGGATTGAAACTACCAACTAGGAGATGATGATCCAATTTGACTACTATTCTTCAACAAAGGGTGGCTGACAACCACCACCTGGTGGTTGTGTTTAACACACGACTTGTGGATCTGTTTTTGTCAGGGTGACCCTCCCTGTCTCACCATGGAATCGTCAAAAAACTGATGGTATTTTTAGTGATTGGGTTACACAGCAAAGTTGTAGAAGTCGGGGAATTCTCACTGAATCCAAGTATATATGTATGTTTATCTTCAGTATAAATGGAGATAGATATGAGAATATCACAGACATGGATGTGGTATGTGTACAGCTTCTTTTCGGGAGTTCTGCTTTCTTGAGCCCAACTGTGTTTGCATTTGTGTTTTTTTCATGCTCCACTTGAGACACCACATAACCTCACACAAGCTGACACCTATCAACACATCTATTTTGCCCATTGATTTTGCGCTATGTTCCCAGGTGCCCCAATTGGCCAACGTGCGTGTGATGTTGGTAGGACAACAGAAAGCGGAAAACTCAGTAGCTCAGTAGCATTGGGGCGCCTGAGGACATGGTCATGATGGGAAAGGATGAATGATTTATATGCAACCGTGGGTGAGTTCTTAGTTGCATTCCGAAGGTTGCCAATCATTTACATTTATTGACTGAAATTCAAAGGAAATCTTAGTAGCGTCACTGATCATCCATCCTCAAGTGACCCAGGGTTTTTGTTCAGCAAACGAATTGTTTGAGACCTCGGCAAGTTTAGCAAATGACTGAAGGTGATGAGAACATTATCAGGAAAATGATCGGATGGGGAAATTCAACGTGTAGAATTAGGTTTAATTCAAGTTGGTGAACGATTTGAATGTTTAGCTACTTTGACGGTTCCCCCAATGACAGTGACCAAAGTGAGTCCGAAGGCACATGAGCGATTGACAGCTGGATGATTTCAACTCTGGAGTTATTTGTAAGCCAATGAAATCCTATGAATGGGTAGGTTAAAGGATGAAGAACACACCCTAAGATATCCCTAAGATGGTAAATTTTGAAAGTTAGAAAAATTAATACCCTCAAGGTTAAGACTTTTCAAAGGTCAGTGGGCGGATCAGATATGGATACGGATCAAAATGATTGACCCCCAAAATGGTCTTGATTTTTGTTGGTGAAATACCATAGAATTTACCCTCCCTGAAACTAACAAAGCCCCTGACAATCAATGGTTGGAAGAAGATGAAGTTTCCTTTTGGGATGGCATATTTTCAGATGCGAGGTCACTAAGCCCCAATGAACCAGGGATTATAGTAGGCAATCCGCAGCTCTACCAGTAACTTTGTGAACGGAAAACACTGGTGTCAATTTGACAGTTGATTCTTGGGAAGAATTGCTACTATAAAAAAAGTGTCGCTTCATGTCGCTTCCATAGGTGCCATAAAAGTTGCACCTTTCGCCAAAGAACAAGGGGCCTTGACCAGTTCCTATCCCGAAAAGAATACATATGATATCATCATTTCATAGGCACACCTCCCAAAGCTAACGTTTGAACCCAAGCAATGAAGGTGTGGAATGTGGAAGATGGGTTTCCGGTTCAAGCAGGTGTCATTTTCGGATTCCATGGTCATTTTCAGGGTAAAAATAGCATAAAATAGCACACTCCTGCCTCTACACTCATAATCTTATCAAGACAAGATGTTTTTTACAGGAACCCTAAAATTCAACTGACTCGCGTTTTTTATTGAAATTGTCAGGAGAACTTTCCCAATCACCCCTGCGCCAACCGGGTCCTCGTTGACGCCAACCGAAACCGACCATCGCAGATCTCCAACATCGCAGTGTCCTTCCGCCCAGTGTCCGATGCGGATGAGTTGACCTTTGAGGTTTGGAATTCTTTGAAGGTTTTGCGGTGATCATCATCATCATCATCATCATCATCATCATCATCATCATCATCATCATCATCATCATCATCATCATCATCATCATCATAGTCATCATAATCATCATCATCATCATCATCATCATCATCATCATCATCATCATCATCATCATCATCATCATCATCATCATCATCATCATCATCATCATCATCATCATCATCATCATCATC
>DF240529.1:62126-104186 GCA_000507305.1 Breviolum minutum Mf 1.05b.01
CATCATCATCATCATCATCATCATCATCATCATCATCATCATCATCATCATCATCATCGCCATCAATCATTACCTTGTCCGTTGTGTTGTTTGTTTTCTCTCTCTCCGCCTGTGTGTTTTGGACCACAGGCGTTGCAACCCACGGGCTTCGACTTCACAGGAGCCACGGCGATTTCGTTAGGCCACGAGGCGAGGTGGTGTCACCTGAGCAATGAAAAGTTGCAAAATGGGCCCCTGGTTGGTTTGGGTTTATAGAGATGAAATTTCCTACCCAGACATTCCAGTTGTATACGGCATTATCATAAACACACAATTCTCAGGGCCGGGATTATATATAACTGGGTATAACAAAGGGGTATATAGGGAATGTAACTATCGTTTAGTTTTTTTTACTGGTTGTTTGGATTGTATAGGGGATGAAATCCTACCCAGTTACATAGGGATTATAATGAACCATTATGCGGATCCCTATTAAAGAACCAGTATAATGAAAAGTAAGGCCGTTTTTGTTTTTTCGTGGCTCACCTGTCCCTGCAAAACGATGCTCAGGTTAACCAAACCATTTCTCCTTTGGTTGGAAGTGACCAATCAACATCTCTTCATTCAAGAAATTGCTACACCCAAATCCCTTAAAATGATCTATTCATATTCGATTCACCTCTTTATACTCCAAACTCAACCAAATGTCAAACCACGCAACCAACCAACCATTCAACCGACCAATCAACCACCAATGAATGAATGAATGAATGAATCAATCAATCAATCAATCAATCAGCAGGTCATTGCTACAAGTGCCGAGACCATTCGTATCCGCGCATCGATGTATGCTGAGGTATGGTGACGCATCGTGTTCGGTCGTTTTTTCCGGATTTTTCCGGGTTGTATGACAGGGAATGAGCCATTTGATCATTGCGGGATAGATCATCGTTTATATACATACCATTTACATATATGTGTATAATTTAATCGTTTATATGTACGTACATATATTGTTTAGATTGCATTCAAAATGCATATATACACAATGTATTTTTTAGGTTTACAAAAGATTATATGAATCTGAAACAGTTGAGGGGGAGTAGGATGATGTCCAACCCAAGCAACATGATGCAACATGTTTTTATAATAGTAGATATAGGCGGTCTCAAGAAGGTGTACGTTTTGTAGCCTCAACTAATTGATCAACGGGTTTCTGAATCCATAGTCTTTTATAATTTTGATATCACCGGGTAGTTTTCCCACCTCATACACAACCACTGTGACAGGATGTTTATGCTCACATGGATGGTCAGTCGGAGGGTTCAGACTGAATGTCCCAAGTTTGGTCGGAAATATCCTTATGTTTATATATACATTTACATATATATATATATGCAACATATATGAACAATATTTTTTGCGTACATGTGTTGTTTTATTCATACACATATCAGTTACATAAGTATGTTAACATTATGTCTCAGATGCTTCATCCATGTGTGATGTATTATATATGATATGTACCTACCATCAAACCATCAAAATAGACCCGGATGTACCTACTGTACATATGCCATACATAGATTTGTTTTTTGAGTACCATACATAAGAGCAGCTGGATATCATTTACTCCCTCAGTGCAATTTTTCACTATATGTTCTCGGGTCCCCTCCACCTTTCCCGTACCTCTTCAGTCTTGTTGGGGTTGAAGAGAGCCAGAAATGGTGTGCCCTGCAACGAGGAAGAAACCTTCATTACAGAGGGGGAAATTTTTGAGCTACTCCCAACGGGTTCCTAAACACATCAGCTGTAAACTCTTTTCAACATGTCGTTCATTGTTTGCCCATCACTGTATTTGACTGTTAAATTGGAAGTGTATCCGTTTAGTGGTTTTGCCAGACCGTGTCACTTCTGAGGCAGTTGTATGTAGCTATCTTAGTATCCTTTTTTAAAGGCATGGTCATAGTCTTGTTTATAGCTGTAAACCCACAGTACGGGTCACATCCTTTCCCCCGGTTTTTGCTGCATGGCACGTCGCGACGTGCAGATCAACGTGGATATCGTGGTTGCCAATTTCCGATTGGGCCTTAATGGTGGCGCCACCCTTTTCAATCTTATCACCAAATTGAACAACGGGGACCGGAAATCATGGAGAGGGATAGCTGGTGCATGTGCGGAGTGTGGATTCAGGGACGAGAAATTGTTCCACCCAACATTATCATGGAACCTGAAGATGATGGGTGTTCTTTAAGTTTATTTTTGAAATCACGCGCCCCGGTGTTTTTTGATTCCAATATTAGTTTCCGGGGTATAAAATTTACGACGTGTGTTGGGCTGCAAATGGTATGTCAATTGCTTCTGACTTCTAAGGAATGGTACATTTTGTCATGGTCTATCCACCACGATTCTTGAAAATAGATTGTGGAATCGAAAGTCGGGGAACACAAAGGTTAAAGCTGAATCTAAAAGACATAAGACTCATAAGACATGAACATGCAGAATCCTTCATCTACTCAAATGCAGGTTGTACATCTTTGTGCTATTACATAGCCCTAAGATCCCAGTTATTTTTGTGTGCCAACATGTTGGACTGCCTCGGGTTTCAGGTTTTGGGAGGCAGTCTGATGAACACCTGTTGCTGCAACTCCTTGCCGCTTTCAAAACCCAAATCTCGATACATCTTGAACGTAGTGTTGCCCACAAGTGATCCAATTTAGGAGGGATGTTGATTCACAATTATAGAAGAATGATGGATATGCACTATGAATGTCGACCGCTTGACCGGGATTTTCCATGCGTGTTGAACCGTCCCTGAACCGGAGCCTTCCCCAGTCAGCTTTGTACTAATGTATGTATACCCTCCCTGAAACTGACATAGCCCCTGAAAATCAATGGTTGGAAGATGAAATTTCTGATGGCAAAAGTACTATGTTCAACGGTTGTCACTAGTTTGTTGATGATTCTTTTATGAGGGGGTGCATATTTCAACCCAGATGACTCCATTTTTTCCGGTGCTTAACATTAGGTTTAGTCTCCACTTCCAAGAGGCAATTTGGTATATTACTTTTGGTGGAACTGTTGAAGGTGGCTTTAGGTCATATGATCTACTTGCAATGTACCCACTTAACAGAATGTCTGATAATTATCATTGTGGTTGTTATTGCATGATTATTTTGATGATGATGATGATGATGATGAAGAAGAAGAAGATGATGATGATGATGATGATGATGATGATGATGATGATGATGTTCATGAGAATTGAAAATTAATTGTTCACGATATACCCAGTGCAGCATGCATTTGGAAAGCTGCCATTGTTCAAACACCATTCGCCCTGCCGACGGATCCGCAGGATCAAATGGATGAAGCACTTCAGTTCCGTATGGGATTTCGCTTGCCTGGACGCGTGGCCTGGTGAGCAATGTTAACAGTTACCGGCCCGAATAGGGAAGACATCTCCATAAGACTCATGTAGGCGTAGATTTACCTATTATATACATATTGGTTTGTGTAATAAACTTAGGTAAATGTATACCATACATGGACCTTATCCAATACAAACATACAGGTTGTATGTATAGAATGTATCTTAACCATACAGTACCTCACATAGCCCCGATTGAAAAGATGCAATCACCTCAAGGTAAAGATGATGCTTTTGAAAAAAAATATCCAAGTCCTTCACTTTTGCGTGATGTTTGTTTTGGGGGTTTTGAGCAGTAGCAAACCTGAATACAAATGGTTGCAAGGAATTCAGATGAATTGAATTTAAGTCGTGAAGATGTTGGAAGCATAGCATTCCCCAGGCAACCGGTCATATTCTCAGATGATGATTGGGACGTCCAATCACTTCCTCATAGTACGTATTTAAAATCCATGAAACCATTCTCAGAAGGTGATTGGATCCCTAGGAACTAACGTATCCCTTACCATTTGGTACTTTTGAGTCGATGATTTCCTTTTTCCAAGGTGGGATATGTGATCGTTTCCTGCAGGGTAAATGGTTTTATATGGGCAATCCGGAGAAACAGCACAACTGGATTTTTTCATAGCTCATATGGTCTTAGAAACGGTTCATTTGAGCAAACATTTTCACAACTGTCTGCACAGAGCTTGTGATAGCCTCTTTTGAGGGTGGATAAGAATTTCAAGTCTCCACATTTGTTCCAAACTATAATCAGACAGCATGACGTTGCCATATTTCAGAGAGCCCAGAAAATACCTTCTGTAACTTCTTGGTTGATTTGAGTGTTCGTATTTGCGTGGTCACAACAGCAGGGATTGGATCTCGTTAGTTCCAACATCTTTTTTTTGCTGCCCCAAATTCGTGTTTGTCAACTTAACCTTTAAGATTTTAGTCATTGCAGAATAACACTTAACGAGCATTTTTACATGTCCCACCAACATCCGTAAACATAAAAGATATAAAAGTGTTCAAGCAAATAGAAGGGATGTTGCATGGGAGGCCTTTCCAAGGCTGAATAGTTAGATCAGATGAATATTGAGCACAAGTGCAAGATGTTCCTATTTGTTGGTGCATTTTTCTCTTTGGTGGGTGTCATTTTGGATTAAGTTGTCCTTCGCATAAACCTTGATATGTTATTTTTGCTTGGATCCCGAATCATGGTTATTGCGTGAGCAGATATCCAAATTGATTCTTTGAAAACTATACCAATTAACCAACCTTCAAATTGCTGTGAATTTGAAACCAAGATTTCCATTTACACAGCCTCAAGGTGACCGTCAGCAGCAAACAGATCAGCAGCGAGTATCGGGACCCAAGAGTTGGACATCGTTTCGGTGTCGCAGATGTCACAACTGATGTTTGTCAGGGTTTTATTCGGTGAAAGCTCTTTTGAACAAATGCTACATGATATATGAGGATGTTGTTTTAGGCACAATCTGATTTCATGTCGTATGATTTTGCTGTATTTTTTGGCGAATTCAAAAACTATAGTTCGATATGTTGGATAGCTGAAGGTTTGGATAGCAACATTCACAGAATCGTGGTCTACTCGGAGCGTTTTCTTTTTGTACGTCCTTAGTGACAAGGTGTGTTCATGTTTTTCCGTTTCTGGGTAGATTTTCTACAAAAGGGGAACTCCTTGGATTGAGATCATTGAAGGTACTTCAAGTGCATGTCACATTTGATACCTCAAGATGACTCAAGATGGCAAGGCAAAGATTCTATTTGTAGAACTATGTTTTTTGATATGGGTACAGACCTCAAAATCAGAGCCACCATTTTTGTTGGTTTCCTACTTGTACCATGTTCACATATGCCAATATTTGAGGGCTTTCAGAGGTCACTGTTTTTTTAAAACATGCCCTAACAATGAGCTACTCAAAAAGGCGATCAGGTTGATTCAAAACCTGACAAACTATTGTGGCTTCCCGATGTTTTTTTTTGTTTCGTGGCAGTTTAAACTTTAAACATCTACTGTATATGTGTTTACTCAATGGTGTGTTGAGTTGATGGTGGATGCTTTGGAACGATATTTTTCGAGAGAATCAGGCATTTGTAACTGAACATCACTTAGTTAAAGACCACACATGTTGGACTCTTGCAGCTTGCAAGACACCTCTGAATGTCAACTGCCAAGAAAGACATAGCAATGCTTGTTGCTGAGCATGTTGTTGAATTCACCTCACCAAAACTCACCTTAGAATGGTATTTGAGGTGGGGAAACTTACTTCAAACACTAGCGGCTGCCATGTTGGATCGGCTTCCCCAAAATCGAGTCCCTCAATTCAGGTGGCTTTCACCCCACAGCTTGAGCTTACTTAATAGGTAGATCTATCTAGATAGGTGATGTTACATATATTATATATAATTGTATGCAATTGTTTTCTCAATTTTATAGCAGATTTGCTTTGCCCACAGGTGATTGTTTCCTGTCTACCATTGTGAATCACCGCTTGTAAAATATGTACTTGTTTTTCCAAAAGCTCTTAGGCACATGTGAAATTATAGTTTACCCCAGCATCATGATGCTAGCTTGGATTCTTGAGCGCGACAAGTATCCAAGAATGGCAGGTATAAACTCCAGTCGGAGTTGTATCCAGTGCCATCCTTATGGGAGGTGCAGTTTGGGTGTGGTTGGTTGTGTTTTCTTTGTGTCACTTGTATTTTTGGGTTGCAGTGGTTGGAGGCTATGTGCTAGTTGTCACTGCTATGTGATAGCATGCACGGAGTGAAGAAGGACGCTACATGTACAATGGAGGTTGGACTTGAGTTTTGCGGTTTTTGTTTATGTTTTTCATGTTTTGACTTCTAGTACTGTTGGTCTTTGATCAACAATGCTAGTTAACAATGTATTTCCCTTGTTTGAAGGTGTCAGTTCTTATGAGTTGCTACTGTTGGACCATCATAAGTGTTCAAGTCCTTTCCCTTTGAATTGGTTAAGGGCAGTTCACCATGATGGGCTTCCACGAGGAATTGCGGTTTCCGATGATTTCTGTTCAAGTTGTATATTCAACTTTAGGGCTTCAATCAACTTGTTGTTGGTAGGGGTTCGTTGGTAGATCTGTAGGAAAGAAATGCCATACCCAAAAGCTCAATCTATGATATATTTACCTACATGTACCATATAATTTAACAATAGGCCATAGCGGGGTCCATTATAAGCACCTCGTTACATGAGAAAATCAACCCTAAAGATTGACAGGCATTGTCCCTTGGTGATGCAGGGTTTCTCCATTTTTTTAAGGGTTGTTTCAAGTGATTATGGCAAACCCTGCATAGGCTTTCCAATTTCTTCGTATCTCATCCACTTTGCATACCTCGGATCTTTCTCTTTGGACTTTTCAACTTTTTATATACCCTGGGAATCTGGATACTTGTGAAGCGAAAGCAATTTTGGGGCGAATCTGTATCATAATTTTCCACGAGCCCTCAAAACCATGAAAAATAAAGGGTTTGGCCACCTAAAAACCAGGTTATTTACCATTAAAACCTCTAACAATGTAGGTTTTGGCGGCCCAAGGTATCTACACCCCCAAAATTTTAACAGCTCGACCCTCTGAAAAATGGATGTCGTTGGAAGACTTTTCCAACTTTCCTTGTTGGGATGTTCATCACTTTTCAGGCTTTTCAGCTGTTCAACTCAACCTCCCTCGGGAGTATCAACCACTGTCATCTTCCAAGGGGTGTGTTGACTCAGCTCCCCAAAAAAATTGTCCAGGTAAGAATGGGAGAAAATGCACTGGTGGAGATGCCCTTCACCGTGACGATCAATACTGGTGTACCTTGGTGAAAGTGAGTAAAGTGCTGGGATCCGCTGACCTTTTAAATCAACCAAGACATGTTGAGACCACCAGACAAACAGGGGCAGCTATATCCTGATGTCTTGTTGGAATTTGCTCAGGCAATGCATGATAGCTATCATGTCACTGTTTTATATTTACTCCGAAGTTTGAGACACATCCTCATCATATAATTCATATACCTTGTTGATACCCTAAACTGGTAGCATTTGCTTCAAAAATAAGCAGTCTACTCATCACAGTCTTCACATCTGAACTTCCTAAGTTGGGTGACATCATGCGTGTTCGAGCTCCTCCCTATGATCTCAAGGCGTGGGCCGTGGGGGCGAGGTGATTGGTTGTTCAGAATCGCTCAGATTTGTTGGTGTAAAGTGTTTTCGGCATGAGACTAGCAATACTTGTAACCGATCCATCCAATCCAATTAAATCTGGTCAAATTATAGTGACCTCACAGGACCTCACAGTAAAATGTCGGGAAATCCCCTGAAATCTAGGTTGGTGAAATCCTGAGAAACACAGGTTGATTCATACCTATAGCCTATAGCCTATACCTCTCTCTCTCTCTCTCTATATATGTATATACCCAACTATCAACAAGCAACTCGCAATTTGCCCATGGGATTTTTTTCAACTCAGCGACACATTGGGGAGCACCTAGGGAGATGGCTACCCAAATTTTGTGAAGATGAAAAAAGAAGATGGAAAACATGCTAGCCATGAATGTGATGATTCTGATGGTGTTTTAAAGGGCGATGTTTATTAAAAACCTTCGTGGACTCAACTATGAAATCCATATAAATGAGATAAGTACAATGACCCAAACATCGCTGTAGGAAAACGTCCTTTAAAAAGAGTTGGCCACAAGAGGATTTGTTTATTCAACAATATTTGCGAGTAGAAGATGAACCAAGGATCGTGTTTATAGGTCAACTTTCTTTTCGGGGGACAGTTATATCTACTGTAATCATTGCTTAGTAAACGTTGCCTAATTGAACTCAACGCGTTGAATCTGATAGGGTGAAGACTTCAACATCATCCAGAGTGGCACCGCAGAAATCGTCAGCTCTGAGGTCAGCGGATTGCCGGGACCGGGGTGGGACATCAAATTCAAATGAGCTTTTTCTAGGGCTTATACCCTCAATGGTTGTTTCTGGTAGGTAGCATATAATCCATCAATTGGCAGTATGTAAGTGGTAATTATTATATATGTGGTACATATTGCCATGTGGGGGATTATGTATCCCCTGCCACCTATTACGGGAACCTGAAACATCTGTTGATTCCCCATTTATTTTCGGCCATTTTTAGGGTTTTATTTCATTTGATGTATATCTGGTAGGTTGGTGTTGGTGACATGAACGTCCTGAAAAATGGGCCCTTGAGGTTGTTCAGGGTATATATGGGGATTATGCTACCCAGTTATGTGGGGATTATTCAATAAACCATGAAATGATCCCTATTAAATAACAATCAGTATAATTAATGGAAAATATTATCCCCATTACCTTCTTGAGGTAAATATTAAACTTCCAGATTAGTATTTCATTTCCACAGAGCTTGTACAGGTGAGAACAGCAGTTTGAAACGAACGGTGCCCAGATTGTGTGATGTTTTCTTTTTTTTCACGACCGATCACTCAACCATTGAACCCTTTCCATGTCCTTATGTCTTGAGGGGAGGTGTTAATTGTCAAAATAATTGAGTGTACTACACTCCCTAGAACTAACCGTTCGCTCCTGAAAATAGGCCACCCCAAAAGGAAACGATCGTATTCCAACCATCCATGTTCAGGTGTGTTTCCTGTTAGTTTCAGGGAGGGTAAATTCAAAGTCCACTCTGATATTCCACCGGTTTGGGGGTGGAAGGTGATTTATGCCACGACCATTTCAGGTGCCATGTGTTTCTCTGTGTGCTTCTGTTGGGCTGGTCGTTGAGGTGGTGAGTGCAGCTTCTGGAGAGTTGGTGGCGCGCTTGAGTACTCAACTCTTCCGCGGAGTGTTGTATGAGGTTGGGAGGAAAAAACGCAGGGAAACATGAAGGTACATGAAGGACTTTGGACAAAGTGGGTAGTGATGGTAGATGGTGGAAATAGAAATGATGATTGATGATTGATGATGATGATGATGATGATGATGATGATGATGATGATGATGATGATGATGATGATGATGATGATCATGTTTGTTCATAAATTGCACAGCTTATGTTTGCTTTGCGACCTTCTCATTACAAGCAACTGTTTCAAAGTTGTGGTGATTTTAAGGTGGCCATATCTACAATCTACAAGTGGCCGTGTATTTGCCTTTCAAGGAAACACGGTTGAGGCTAGGAGTAAGATGTCCAATGTAAGAGGTTTACATAAATGGTACATCCGAGGCAAACTCTGATGATATCTACCTTCGACTCCATACCGTAGGTAAAATTCTGGTATATGGTATATGAGATTGTACATTTACCATAAAGATCAACCATCCATGTAGGTAGATATACTAGATATACTACTGTTGATGCTTCAGAAATCCCAAGGCCAACCACCGTTTGCATGTTTTTACAAGCCCGTAGTACATAATGGGATACAACTACCATATCAACTGGTTTTCTCGCCGGATTTCTGGTTGAACCATCGGTCCCGTAGGGATGGAAGCTTCGCATCACTTGTTCACCGCCAGGTTCAGGTGAAAGTCTTGACGCCTCAAGTGCCGAATCCAACCGATGCCATGTGGAGTATCGAGGTGGTGGCAGATGGATGGGGGAGGTTGGGATGCGGGTGGGTTTTCATCGGTGATGAAAAGTTCCTTTCAGATGTTTTTTTTTGTAGATTTTTGGTTGTAAGGGGGGGTTGAGAGGTTATATGCAATTATAATTTGGAACTTTCCCTTTAGGGATTATGGTATTTCAGTATGGAAATTTGTAGGGAGCTAACCAGTATTCATGAGATTGGTATCATGTGTTTTTTTTATCTCATCCGTGGCAAAAAAAAAAAGCACCGCTTCCACATTGCGACAGCATAAGAACTAAGGAATGGACAGAACTCTGTTTTACCCCAGTGACTAAACCTTCCTAAAACTAACAGCAAACTCTTAGGATCAATGATTGGACGGTGAATTTTCATTAAAATAAGGGGTTAAGAAAGCTTTGTTTCAGGAAGTGGTTAAACCTTCAGGCAAGAAACGGTTCAGTGATCTAGCAGCGCATCTTCCAGTGTTTTTGGCTTCAGTTTACGACCCAACCAGCTCCGCATTTCTGCGGGAGCCGGTGAACGCCATGGGTCGCATGACTGGCCTTGGGTTCACTTTGCTGCCGTTGTGTCTTGGAATCGATTTGTTTCATGAACTTGGTTGACCTGGACGAACGAATCACAATTTCAGATACTTTGAAGTGGTACACCCACAAAAATTAACATATCCCCTGAACAATGCTGGTTGGAAGACTATTTTCCTTCTGAAACGGTCCCTTTTCAGGTGACATGTTAATTTTCGGGAGGGTACCCCTATAAGTTTTGATTTGGTAAATCTTAGGTGATTTGTTTGGACCCAACACAGTGGGATTTGATCAGATCCGCTCAAATTGCGACCGGTCAGTTTAGCTTAAAAACATTTTTTTTTTACCAAGTACTGGGGTCCCGTTCCTACTTGGCTAAACTGGAACCAAAGGATAATCTGGGATTTTATATACCCTCCCGAAGTTTAACATAGCCCCTGAAAAGCTACCTTCCCAATAGGAAAGTAGTCTTCCAACCAGCATTTTTGCAGGGGCGAACTGTTAAACTTCGGGGGGGTAGTTTCTTATCCACTTGGTGATGGTTTAGGCTTGGTGGTTCGGATTCCACGCATGACTCACCGGTTTTACTTAGAGGTCTATGGCCTCAAAATGAAATTTTAATGAACACTAGCGAGACCCTCCCAAAACATCCCAACACCACCCAGGGTCTATATGAATATTTCAGGGATCCATAGGGATCCCAAAAAGATATCAAAAGACATAGGGCCCTCAATTCCCATCTTTGTTTCCCATCTACTTCATCTACTTCCCATATCTCAAGGGTATTAGAGTGACAGTATCCACCTTTCAGGGTGTCCGACTGAACTTTGATCGACAACCCAACAGGGTTTTCTATATCTCATAGGATCCATGTAAGGAATATTTACTTACATTTCCTCTTGAATGTGGCCTTTTTTCACCTAATGTAGGTGAATAATCCATACATGGATCCTATGGGTATGTTCCTTTTTGGAGGATTTCAATCAACAGCTTCATGGGGGTTGAAAAATGATGGTGTTGTCCACCCTGATTTTTTTGTGATGGTGAAAAACCGGTGACATTTTCACCAAACCCCGCAAACCCTGAGCAAATCATGTTCGAACCTTCCAAGGTCCTTAGCTTCTCATGTACAACTGAATGCATCAGCTTTCCGTGGACTGGGCGATGCCAACTTTGGAAATGGCGGTTGTGGAAAATCCTTCCATTTCGGTGAGATTCAGGTGTCTTTATTGGAGGGGAAAAACTTGGAGGATGGGCTCGCAGGACTTGGACGGATACGTGGTTCATAACCATTATGGTTCATTCTTGTCCCCTAAGGATCGGGTTGTGGGCCCCCTTCCAAATGGCCGAACTTCATGGCTTTTAAATGCGGGTGATTCTAACCACCAAAAAACGTCCTGGGATGGAAGGTATTGGAAGACCCGAAGCAACCAGTTGTTGTGTTTTTTGGAAACCCTATATAGAGGTTTTTCAAAGTGGAAGATGTTTTACCTGAAATATTGGTGTCTTGGAATCCATGGGGTTGAACATTGGCACCCTAATTTTGATTCATTTCTAGATGAACATCGTAACATCAACATACTCTATAGACTAGGACAGTTCAAGTTGCAACGTTTGTTGAACACATATTGTTTGATGGCCTGCCAAAAAAACAGCTGTCCATCATTCAATGTCATTCATGACGCTGACCATAGCTGAGTCCAAAAGTTGAACGGCTGCCTTTTTGTGCAATATCCCAAAAAACCCTCGGGTTCACTACCATGGATACGGTTTGGAAAAGGAAACTCCCTTTGACAATGGCAATTTTTGGTACCCTGCAGTAAACTGACATGCCAATCTGAAAAATCGTCATTTTTTAAAGGGAATACATCGACTCAACAGGTCCATTTCCCAGCCAGCCATGTTGGTTTACCAGAAGGTATCTATGTTAGATTTCTGGGGTGCACTTCAATTCCGAATATTGATTTTGGGATCTGGAGGAACCATATTCCTTCAGGGATTTGACCGAAACATCCCTTCATAAACATGGGGGTTTCCTTTAAAACATGACATGTCAATAAGGTACTTTGTACTAAGTGCATTGAAAAGACAACAAGGTTGATCAATCATCCAAAACACCCCAAGGAACTTCAATAGTTGAAGTGAACATCGCATGAAGCGCTCAACATCTAGACACCTTGTGTTTTCTTCAGCCAACAAAATTGCTCAAGTCGTCGAGTCATGTTTCCGCCATGCTGATTCCTTGGAACTCTGATAAATCAAAGTTTAGTTAGTTGTAAGGAATGCCGTCATTTTTGGTTTTGGGAGACAATTTAGCATATATCTATATATTTATATATAGGATATATTGTTCCATACCCAAAATAAAATCAAGTCACCTTTCTCACTGCGAAACCTCCTTGAGCAATGAAAAATGGGCCCTTGGTTGTTTAGGGTATTGGTCGGGAATGAAATCCTACCCAGTTATGTGGGGATTATTTCATGAACCGTGAAACCAAGGATCCAATCAATTAAACGACAGGTATAATTACCAGCCTGAAAACTAACATCTCTCACAGGTAAAATCAAACTAACAAGGAATAATCCCCATTAAACTAACAGGTATAATCACCATTTAAAGTTGGAAGATGTAAATTCCTTTGAACATGGTCCCTTTTGAGGTGACATTCGTTAATTTTCAGGGTCGCCTTGGGCCTTGGATTTTCCACAGGAGATGAAGGAGGTCAGTGACCCACAGCTGCTTGGTACGAACGGATTTCTTCAGTTTTGTCGGAATGGTTTCAAGGAGAGGAAAGAACTAAGGTTGGTGAATTATGAGGTATTATAGAATGGATATATCATGATGTACTATGCAAGGTTGGTGATCATTGTATTTAGTATGTAGCCAGAATTACCTTATTTTTGAGTATTTAAAAAGGTATTGTACACCGCAATGCGACATCCGGCATGTTGAATTTGACATGGTGGATTAAGTTGACTTGAGGATGGCGTATGATTTGTTTAAACGTGATTACTGGTTTGTACGAAAATGTAAGTATAACATGTAAAACATCCTCAGTTTAAAAAACAAGATGCCTTCCTTTGGCCCTTGGCCAGAGTATAACCTGTATGTGTATTAGTGTATATAATATGTATTGACATATTGAACTATGTGTGGCGTAGCATACTTTACTTGAACTTGTAGATAGTACTACTTTGCATGGTACTTGACCCCATGGATGCTTTTTTGGAGGGAATTCTGAAACTGAGTGGTCTTGTACTGTGAAGCGACTTTCCCAACCTTGCTTGGTTTCTCCAAACACATATACTTATACATATATAAAACAAATGATAGGGAAAACCGTTTCCCCCAAAACCAACCAAAACAACAAAACAAAAAGACAAAAAACGGTATGATATATATATATATATATGTATTTATTCAACAAAAACAAGCAATCGATGGAGTCGTGTGAAATGACCGAGCGATTGGACATGACTAGTCAATCGAAGTGGGGTTGCACCTTCACCGGGCATTGATGATGTGTTCGTGTTTCCTAAAATGGTGGGTGAAACCCCAACAAACCCATGGGAAAACTCCTACTAAAAAGGATCACCACTTGGGGTGGAGATTGGGGGAAACCCACCATTTTAGGAAACCCCCCATGTATTATTTGTGGAATAAAACACACCTCGAGCAAGTTGGCCAATGCCAATTCCCTGCACAGAGAGGTTTGGAAATCGTTTTGTTTTGTCACCATCATTGTAGTGGACGGTCCGTTAGTTTCGGGGCGTGTTTTACATGTGCAAATATAATACGATGCAACTATATGCTACGGGTATTCAAGGCAGATTTATGTCACATCTGACTGCATCATGGTGACTGCAGCTCCAACGAAGGTCTTCTTTGAACTCTGTGTCTTACTACTGTTGATGGAAGAAATCCTGCACCAGTTGATAGGTGGTGTCCATCCCACTATTTACAAGGGTTTATACATCCCAGGTGCAGGATTTCTTCCATCAACAGTACCTTTTCATTGAGGGGCATGTTGGTTTCATAGCTCATAGCACCCAGGATGAAACAGGAGCAGAAAATGCACACGGAGCAGCTCCAAAAGCCCTGCATGTCTGCATGTCTTCACCCCCAAAATGAGTTGAAGATGTGATCTAAGGGTGTATTTGCCCTATTGACCCAATTGCAAAATCAAGAGATTTGCTTGGGTGTTTAAACGGTCCGTTTCAACCCATGCTTTCTTTACTCGCTTTTTCGACTCCCTGAGTCTTCGAAAAATGGTAAGATGCGGGTTGTATTTCTCAGGAAGTGGGTGGACGCACACAACTATTACAGGCGTCAGCTGTGTCGCCGAGAGCTATGACCAATGTGTGGCAGCAGGTTGTTTTTGTTTAAGAAGACCTGACTAAAACAAATGTTAGCTGATGTCACTGTATCTGAAGAGGTTGCGAAATGCGGGTTGTATAAATTGTAGGTGGTGGTTTCCAATGTTTTTATTTGGGGGAAGTGATCCAATTTGACTACTATTTTTGAGATGGGTTGAAACCACCAACTAGAATTGCTTTGCAGTTTGGCATGTTAGTTGGAATGTTTCAACATGTTTTTTATATTTTTTTGATGGACCTTAGGTCCGGCAGGGTTTTCTTCCGAGGCTTGCCATGTCCATCAGCCTCCATAACGGGCAAATGATAGCGATCAAACCGCCGGTTGAGTCAGCCTAAAATGGTGGTGGGATGTTAAGGGAATCCCTGCAGTCCCTACTTTCGGTAGTGAATATCTCACCATGTTTTTTCAATAGGCTTTATTTTTTATACATCCAACACAATAACACTTAGGTGCTGGAGCTTGGACTTACCAATTACTTTTCTTCCGAAATACTTCGTACTTGTGATGTCCATTCCCTTAGCATCCATGTATGATATATTTACCTACATTTACCATACAGATCAACCAAATGTAGGTACATATACCATACATGGATGGTATGGTATTTATATACTTTTTGACTACATGGATTTCCAACTCCAACTCTTCCAGAACAAATCATATACAGTAGCTAGTTTGTTAGCTCAACATCAACCCAAGATGTCTATCAATGATCAGACTATCGTTCCAGGCATCTTTAAAAAAATATATGGAACACTATGTCATGTAAATGGAAGCGCCACTATGCTAAAGGATTCTCCACTAGGTCATCTTAATGACATGATACACGTCCTTCGCAAACTAATGGCCTGGCCCTAAAACATGCTAGTAAAGGGAAACCATCATCCTTTTTTTTTCGGGGTCACAGGCCGGTCAAACCACCAGCCTCTGTTTTGAACACTTTGTTTGTTTCAGTCGGGTTCAGACAACTAGTTATGACTCCAACTCCCTTTTACAGGTTTCCCCAAAAAAACACAGGCGCTGCCATGGTGCACCAGATCTTTATTGGGCTCCGGAATTGTTACCTACAGCCTCTGCATGGGTGCATCAATTGCTACAACATTGTGACAGTGGTCAGGCGCGCCAAACTTCACAACTTGCGTGGATTTTCATGTGTGGAAAAAGGTATGCCTTTTGCGTCACCTGTTCAACAAACGGAAGCAATGACCAAAACCTGTTTCTTTTCTAAAATTGTTTTTGACGGGGGGATGTTGTCCCCATATATTTGGACAACCTTCAGATTTGCATAGAATTGCCCATTTTTGACGAAAATGCGGGTCCCCATTCACCAACCAGAAAAAACGGTGATACCTCGGAATGAATGGCCAGCGGCTATGACTTGCCATTGCTGGCCAGATGTTTTGATGAAAGGGCAAACTGAGTAATCAATGTGTTGCAATAGATTTATATTTATGTAATATATTTATTCATACGACTTTCCATTGGGTCGTCTCCATGTTGTCCCCCTTCCCAAAAATCCTGGTTGTGACTGGGAAGGGGGACAACCCAATATAGTTACTATGATGTATAGACTTGTATTACCAAAGACTGAGAAGTGTTATCATATTTCAGAAAGCATGTCTAGATCAATTGATTGTGTTCAAGACCTCACCTGTCAAACTCACATCCATTTGGGAACCTCTGAGTTGACATCAGATGTATCCAGAGAATTAATACACGGACACGATTGTGAGCATAGTTGTATTCATTGCATACCCTCCAGTACATTATATCACATAGCTATGGAACATCGCATTTTTCTTTAAACCATCCAAAATGGTGGGATATTCCATTGCTAGGTTGGTTCACAGGAGTGTTTGTTTCCAAGTTCTTGGAAATCTGAAATAATGGCCTTCTTAAGGTACATCAGAAGCTCTGTTAGTTTAGTATATAACCTAACCCTCAATGAAACTCATATTTTTCCAGGAGAGTACTATAGCCGCGGGATGGTCACTGGATTATAAATCTCCCCAAAACATGATCTTGAACAAACTCCACCAAAATGGATGATGAAGATCCTTCGATTTTTAGTAGCAAAAAATACCACCCCCAAGAAGTCCAATTATGAAGGACACGACCCGAAAGGGAAAGTCCGTCCAATAGGAACTGCCAGTTCGAACGGCGACTTCAAAGAGATTTGACTTCAAACGCACTTGTCGATTCGAGATCCCATCATTTCTTAAGGATGGAATATAATTGCACACCTTTTTTTGGTGTCTTAAAGTCAGGAAAATTCTCCTACCAAGTAGGAAACCTGTGTTTCTGTTTTTTTTTTCAGGATCCTTACTTCGGAGCTATCGCTAAATCAGTAGAGAACAAATTTTGGTGAGTTTTTTCTTCCTGCAACTCTACTGCATCAGGTATACCAGGGAGTAAATCTGACTTGGATCGTCCCCCTTCACAGTAATAATTAGTCAGCAGTTTAAGGTAAAACGTATCACCCACAAAACACATGGTGATTGTGATGATCATTGTGGTCACTGTTACTGGGAGAGGGGGCAGCCCAAACTTTAATAATTACACCACTAGGGTCCCCATCAACCAACAGGATTTCATGATTCATGCCACAATGTTTTTGTGATCACTCATCCCTTAAAAGAACAGTATCAACAAGACATCATGGATATTGTTACCGTTTTTTCCCTTGGCGATGTGTGTTTGAAGATTTGCATGATCAGTGAAATCATGGCTAGTCAACCTACCCCCAGTACGTGTTTTTGGCGGGGGTACTTTAGGGAGGGTTATACGTTGACCAGCCACAATGAAACCGTGTCGTTTCCAGGATTTGGAAGCATGGGCCAATGCAGGATTTGCCTGCCTGGCTTTGTGTGTTGTGTCGATGACGTTCAGCTACCGACCTTGAAATATCTAGAAACCAAAACTCCTCCTCAAAAGCCAAACAGAAAGATGGTATGGTTGTGTTAGTTGTGTTATATTTTTTTGCGAGGGAGGACATGCTTTTCAACTACTCTAAACTATGATCAATGAGGTTTGGGAATGATACGTAATTCGTCAGGTTTTGTTTAATACCTGGAGGACCGTTTTGAGTGGAAAATAAAGCCTTCAAAATGGAGGGTGAAATGGCTTTGCGAAACAAACATGGATATGGGTTCAAAGTGATTGATCTCTAAATTGAAAATAAAGATTGGGTGAAATTGTTGAAGACTTTATGGCATGTAAAGTCTGAGTGTTCTTTGCTCAACGTCAAAAAATGGTGCGTACTTATACCTCAAAAAGCTATACAGATGATGTTCCATCAATGAATGTCAATCAAGAAGTTGTGTTGCAACAGTTTTAATTCATTTTATATAGTTCAATCCAATGTTGTTTTACGATGCTGATGGAGAAACACAATGCCCTGACACGTAATATTTTTTCATCCTGAATTCCTACTATGAATTCCCGAATTCCCTTATTTGTTTGTTGCTTTTTTTGTTTAAAGAGATGCATACAATTCTTTGAACATGTGTTGACATGTCTCTTGTGAATTCATGGTTCATTTGCCATTTCTTGACATATCTTCCCAAAAAAAAGTGGGACTTAAATGTTCATATCTTTCATACATTTTTTCACCACCATCCCAGGATTCTAAAATGTTGATCACCTGGGTCGAAGTACATCCGGGACAGTCCCAGTAAGAAGGCGTTTTCATTTTTCGGCTTCTATACGGAAACTGTGCCGAATTGTCCTTTACCTTGTACAAGGTGGGCCGCTATAGCCCCTATAAATGGCCTTATAGCTGGGGTTATAACCCTACTTATAGGGTTATAACCCTACTTATAGGGTTATAACCCTGCTTATAACTAGTAATTAGGAGGAAAAAGTAAAATATGAGCCCAGAATGTCAGAGGTCACATTTAGGCATGGTTAATTTTTCCAAACTAAACAAGAGGGGTTTATGAATCTGGGGGTGTCATTTGGTAACACCTGATCCGCAAGTTGCTTTTGCCTTGCCATGATCCAAGTTTTGAATAAATTTCATACTGCCTGACGGTCATCACATTTCCAGTGTGTGTATAATTAGCAATTCAACGGCATTGGCTCAAGATACCTGATAATATTTGCTGATCAAATTATAGCGACCTCACACAACCTCACTCCCGCAAATGGTGGGTTAGTAAGGGGAAATCCCTTTATTTCAGGGAAATCCAGGTTGGTGAAATATCTTAATTTGGCCAGATATATGGTACAAATTGATAGCTAAACCTCTGCACCTGCGATGTAGAAAGACCTTTCTGTCACCAAACACACCTTAAGGTACCTAAGATTAAAATGGAAGGTAGTCACCTAATGTAAGCCGTATGAAATTCAGCTTATTTAAGGTAAAAACCCACCCCCTGAAATAGCCGAAAATAAGGGGCAGTACATCCATTTTAAGTACCTGAAATTCTTGGTGATTTTGAATTTAGGATAAAACGACGTTAATCTCAACCGCTTCGCCGGATGGGAATTCCATCAACGTCAAGACGTGTTTTTTGGGTTGACGATCCCGTGGACATGTGATAAGCAGGTGATGTATGCCCCAAAAAGATAGGGTTATACACCAAGGGGAGGCCCACGTTATTTTAAGCAAATCCAGGTTAGTGAAATATCATCGAATCAAATGATTCACATGCTTCACCGTACAACCGTAACTGCTATTGGAAATTGGCAGACCGGCCACCAGGAACGGCTCTTGGACGTCCTCATGATCCCAATCTTTTTACGACCGAAAAGCAGCCCAGCCTGCAAGATGTTTGATGATGTTTGATGATGCAAAAAAGGAGTCCCCCGTGAAAATCCCCTCAAAACGGGGCGTTTTGCAGGGTTCAATCTGTGGAAAGAATCTCACTGAGGAATCGCTCCCCTCCAAAAAATCGGCCCAGCAAAGCCTGCCGTTTTAAAGTTCAATTTAATTTCAAGTTGTTGACACTGCAGATTTGATGGTATTTGAAAGCGCCTTGCTTCCTAGAGATATATATATATAAATATATATGTAATATATATATATATATATCATTCGACATAGTCCTTTTGGGATGGTCCCTTTTCAGGAGACATGTTAATTTCCCCTTGGGTCATGTATACATTCTATGTTGGGTTGTCCCCCTAAAGATGTTGAAACATTTTTAGGCTTGGGGATCCCTAGAAACTTTCATTTGCCACTATTACTGGAAAGTGGGCCAACACAAATTCAGTTTCCTGTACAACCAGCAGGTAGACTTAAGATGTATGTTTGTGTTTACTTTTTCGCTCTTATAGCAACCATGTTCAATGACTTTTTCCTCATATGCTGATTGTGTTTGACAGCCAACGGACTGTCGCTTCAATTTTTTGTAGGAGCCTTCGGGGGTTGGGGTTGTGCAACAGAACTCTTCGTTTTTGAAGGCCTCAACAAGCTGAAAACTTGGATTGTCGACAATACGCATCCCAGTTGCAACAAACAACACAAGGGGGGAACATGGATGAGTTCGTGGCAACATTTTGAAAAATCACTGGTGATGATGTGTGTGTGTGTGTTTGTTTGTTTGTTTGTTTGTTTGTTTGGTTGTTTTGTCGTCTGAAACCAAAAACAGATCTAGGTGCAAGGTGGTTTTTCAATATTATTCAGGATTATTCAACTAAACTGCATACAGGCATCCATATTATTCTATATTTGTTCTCAGGTTGATCTGTTGAGATAGGATATTTAGCAGTAAACACAATGCCACTCCTTGGAGCTGACATAGCATGAATTAACCAGAGGTCTTTGAACCATGTAGTTTTGCTTATCAACAAGCGATGTCAGTTTGATTTCACAAGTATGTTACATCCTTGGCCACCTGGTTTTCGAACGAGTTCATCAGTGGTTCATCGCCCAATGCTTTTGAATTTGGAGTATATTATTATATTTATCTATCATAAACGATGTTCCAAAAAGCGTTGAACGAATCCATTGCGATGTCAAAGTTCCATTTGTGATTTTAAGATCAAAGAAATGTTTTTAGCAAGGTGGGGAATATATATATATATATATTTATGTATGTATACATATATTTCTAAATATAATCTCTTCTCAAAACAAAAAAATATATACTAAATATGGTAGATAACTTATATATATATATATATCATATTATATATATACACACACACCATTTCGAATCATTTTTTTTGGCTGTCAAAATCCAGCATGCTTTGCGGGCCCTCAGTTTTCAGCTTCACGTCGAGGATTCCATTCATGACCCTGAAGCAGCTTCTGTGGAAGCTTGGTATCGCGAGGTTTGGAGTTTTGGGAAGATGTGAAAAAACACACCATCCATGTATGGTATATTTATCTACATTTGGTTGATTTTTCTATATTTTTCATGGTAAATGTAGGTAACTATACCATACATGGATGCCATGGGATATAAAATGCAAGAAGTGGGGGTCCATGTAGAGATACCATGTATATAGCTGGCAAATCTAAATCCACCATTTTGACCATTTTTGATGGTATTTAGCCAGGAAAGATGTGGATTTTTCCATGGCAATGTTACTTTTGCCGGAGGGTATGAGCCAACTGCATTTATTAAGGAAGATGAGGAATAGCTTGGTTGGTAGGCAGGGCTGCCGGCCTGTAAAATATTCCCAACATTGAAAAAACAATGAAAAGTTGTTGAAAAATGGACTCCCAAATTTCTGAACCTTTTGACCCTCTGACAAAAACGGGGGGACAGGATCAGAAAAGAAAGAATATGTACGAAATGAGTACCCTCTAGGGAACTAACATATCCCCCAAAAATTGCATTTTGAAGATGATTTTCCTTTTCCCCAGGTGGGATATGTTAATTTCCTGGAGGGTATGTCCCGCAGGAAAAACCAACCGCTGATTCGGTTGATTTCTCAACCTGTCATCAACCTGTCAGATCCAGAAGGGGTGAGGAATCGAAGGTGTTGGGGAGCTCTCTTTCTGTTCAGATTTTGGTCCAGGTTCAAGGCGTTTTTTTAGGTTTGGGACCCCCGGTCCTTTAGATGTAACTGGAGGAGTATATCTAATTTGTCTTAGATATAAATATTGATATAATTGTTGGTACGAAAGGAGTCACCTATACACATTAATAGGCTACGTACCATGCATGCTACTTCAATCTACTGTATCTACTGCATTAACCATTTGTTTATATCATCATAGCTACCACTGGTGTTTGACGTCATTGTTACTGTGTCCATTTTGCATCATCGCATTTTTCAAGCTGCAAGCTGATAACTCCCTCCATCTCCCTGGGCAGGTCTCCGCATGTCCAAAAGCTGGATGGCAAGACGGTTGCGGCGGCCAATTAAATCACTACACTGCACCTCGGGTAGTGGTCCATTATCCATGCTGTGAATTTTAGCAGCCATGTAGGATGACCTGGACCCATAAGGCATTGCCACATGTTTCTATGACAATCTTGGGGGATCAATAGCTTCATATAGTGCCTATATGTGCCTATACTGTATTGGGGCTCGTTTGATGCGAACATCATCACGTAGACCGCCAATTTGTTTCAAATTGGTGTGTGTGAAGGTGATGAGAGTGGCATTTACTGTACTGAGTTTCTTTTCTTATTGAGGCTTCTTTGAAAAGCTTGTTGTCACTTGTTGTCCTAATTGAGCAATGAAACAAAAGCCTGGTTGTTGAGGGTATATAAACTATTTAGTCATATAGGGATCATGACTATAACAAGCCATTATAAGGATCCCTATTACACAACCGGTATCCTGGAAAGTAAGACTTGGGGATGTATCCAGCATGGATGTACTCCCACCCCAAACAGCAACTGAGAAATTGTGGTTTGGGAAGACTTTCTTTGGAGGGCCTGTCATCGTTTGGGGTAAAATTACTTTGGGAGATGTATCACATGCCTGTGCCTTTTTTTTAAATACACCTTTTCAAAACATTACAATTTACAGGCTGCCATACTTGTCGCCATAGTGCAAATACAATCCAGCTACATGGTATGATATGTAAATTAATATATCTATATATTTAAAGATACACATAAATTGGATGATTTGTTGTTGGGTTTTACTCATCATGATATTTTTTGTATCGTTTTTCTCAAAGTGATGTACTGCTAATTAGTACTGTAGCTGTAGCTGGCAGGGTGTCAACCAAACACAACACCAATTTTCACACACAAGAATAGAAATCCAGTTCAGTGTCCCAGCTCCACAATCATGATTGGTTCATCAACTTTTCTGGGAAATTCCTACAAGGTGGGCCCCGAGCCGATCGTTATGAATAGGGTTATACCCCCTATAAATGGCTGGAGTTGTAACCCTACTTATAGGGCTATTGGGGCCCCAGAACTTACAACTGGTTTTTGTGCCGACCTTTTACTGGAAATTCCAAGGCCCTCATTTGGCGCGATGCACGACGTTTGGCATGCTACGTGGGCTTGCGTGGTGACATGCGCGTGGTCAGTTGTCGTTATGCTGCAGCTGGCGACCAAGACACTGGATGTCAAGTGCCCAATACTGTGGGACCACCAGGCACTTTGATTGGGGCCTTTCAAAAAGATCTCATCAACCGGGGGTGAGAGTGGTTTCATATTTTTCTACTAATTACTACTAATTACTACTACTACTACTGCTGCTGCTGCTACTACTACTACTACTACTGCTACTACTACTACTGCTACTACTGCTACTACTGCTACTCCTGCTACTCCTGCTACTCCTGCTACTCCTGCTACTCCTGCTACTCCTGCTACTCCTGCTACTCCTGCTACTCCTGCTACTCCTGCTACTCCTGCTACTCCTGCTACTCCTGCTACTCCTGCTACTCCTGCTACTCCTGCTACTCCTGCTACTCCTGCTACTCCTGCTACTCCTGCTACTCCTGCTACTCCTGCTACTCCTGCTACTCCTGCTACTCCTGCTACTCCTGCTACTCCTGCTACTCCTGCTACTCCTGCTACTCCTGCTACTCCTGCTACTCCTGCTACTCCTGCNGCTACTCCTGCTACTCCTACTACTCCTACTACTCCTACTCCTACTCCTACTCCTACTCCTACTCCTACTACTACTCCTACTACTACTACTACTACTACTACTACTACTACTACTACTACTTCTACTACAAGGAGTAATGTTCATGCACTTAGATGAATCACATTTCTCCAGATTGGGTTGAAAAAAAAAGTATGTTCAAATGTTCAAAAAAATGCAGGTGTTTTTTAGGTCCCGGTTGATTCTTAGGGTCGGGTTTTACCAACGACTCATCTCACTTTCACTCAACTTTGGACTTTGGACACGGCGATGCGGCCGGGCCGAGCATATCAGCATATCCCATATTATCGATGTATGGTATATTTTCCCTTGATTTACCTTAAATATCAACCAAATGAAGCTTATGCCAGTGATCACCCTGGCATTTGTTCAGAGAGATTAGGCCACCATATCCACGAAGATCCTAGAAGTTGATGAAGTTTTTGATGAAGCTTTCCTTTGGGAATACACCCTGGAAGATTAACATGGGACGCAAAAAGGAGGTTTTGAAGATGATTTTCCTTCTCAATTGGGTGATTTTTAGGTTCCAGCCGTTAATTTTCAGGGGTGTACTTCATTCAATTTCATCTTTGGGATGCTATGGCAATGCCTTTTTCTTTCAAGATTTCAAGAGGTTACACCATTTTGTGATGGTATGATTTCTCGCAATATGCTTTAAGCAGCCAGGTAGTGAGGGATGTCAGCTAGGTGCTGGCGTCCCTGGACACTTACCTGAAGTTCCACGTTTGCAAAAAGAATGTCCAGCTACTTGGTTCCAAGCAACATTCAGGTAACATGTGGTTGCCCGGTCGCTGCGTTTTATGTTTTTCCCATAGGATCCATACAAATGTAGGTAGATATACCATGCATGGATGGTATGGGTGTGTTTGTTTTTTTTTACGTACATGACCATAAAAAATCAAGCAAATGTAGGCAAATATACCATACCATGGATCCTATGGGAATGCGGTGAAAATTTATTGCCAGGTTTGTTTCCACTAAGGATGCTGAACAAATCACGTTCCACCTTCTCGGGGGGGGGGGAGGGGGGCACAAAAATCCATCGATAGATGCTTCCTCGTGACTATATGGATAATGAATGATACCGTTGATGGAGAAATTCCTACGCCACCTGGGATGTATAAAACCCTGTAAATTGTGGGATATTAACCATACCAACTGGTGCAGGAATTCTTCCATCAACCGTAATGACATGTTTTATTGTCTGAAAAAACAACACTGCCAAACGTATCAAGTCGTACTTGGTGAAGGATTAAATCCCAACTTGCAACATGTGTATGATATGTGTACAAGTATAACTTGCTATCATCCCAAAGCTAGCAGGCAGCGTTTGCTGGGTTATCTCTCTCAACGATGTATCCAAAGTGTTGATACCCATAGCATCCATGCTATGGTATATTTACCTACATTTACCATAAACAACCGAGGCTATTGCTGCGGCCTTTCCCACGCACAAAACACAACCATCAGTTGCAACTCCTGCGAAAGCTGCGGCTCCGTTGGGATGTGTGGAGAATGCTTGCATGGCAACTGGGTGTGAAGTTTTAGTTGGGCAAACGTCTTCTTTCAAAGTGCCCAACAACGAGTAGTCAATGTTAGCCAACAAGTATGGACCGGACATCCATGACGTCATGCGGAAAAGTGGAGAATGGCTACCTTTGGACCCCAAAACCATAAAAACATATGGTTTTAGGCCCTCAACATATGGGTTCATGACCCGTAAAAATGAAGGTTGTGGGTTCCCATGGTACATGGTAAAAGCTAAAGTGTCCGGTTTCTTCATGTTTCTTCACAGTCATTGACATGGCGCCCATTGATTGAAATCCAAAATCGATTTACAAATTCTTCATGAGATGGTAATTTGGTTAATCGACTCCTCCCACGAAAACCTTAACATCAAGACAGGATTTTTTTCATGTTGGATGATGAGATTCAAGGTGGGCCCCAGTTGTAAGTGGAGGGACATGGGGCCCCTATAAGTATGACTCCAGGAAAACACAGTTATTTTCGACCATTTCTAGGGGCCAAAAATGACCCTACTTCTAACGATGAGGTCCACCTTGTGCATTTTGGAGGGTTTTTTGGTACCCGAAATCGTGGCTGAACTGGTGAAATGCCCACATCCTTTGTTTGGTTTTCCATGTTGTCAAGGGAGGATTTTGGCTGTAGGTAGAATAGTACCTTGTGACAACGCATATTTGGTTTACACATATATATATATAAGTATTTATTACACATGTATATATATAAATTTTCTGTGTGGTATAGAAACAGCATCTTACATATTACAATATAGTATACACGTGATGAACATGTGCATTCATGTGCTTACCCTAATCCCTCCCTTTGTTGGAGGCGAAACCAACAATCTTTTAGAGATGTATTAGCCAAGATACAAGGCAAAATTGAGAGATTCAAGGCGAGATATAGGGCCAAGATTCAAGGGATTTCCCCCATAGGGGTACTTGTTCTTGAGTAAATTAATTTTGCAAAGACGCCAGGAACCTGGCTGTCAAAGAACAATGAGATCTTGTTGCTTTTGTTGTTGTTGTTGTTGTTGTTGTTGTTGTTGTTGTTGTTGTTGTTGTTGTTGTTGTTGTTGTTGTTAACCATTCATCCTGGTTGGAGGTTAGTTGTATTCAGCATGGTCAGCTTGGGACATGCGAACGTTGCCTAAATTCCGAGCAATGCGGAACTGGCATGTACCTTGGCCCAACATGGACAGGTTCTGACTCGCGTTCCTGAAAATGAATATGGAACCCCTCAAGATTGATGTTTTCTTGATTTTCCAGGTGTCCATTTTCAAACTCCAGCCTGGTGACACCAACTACAATTCATTACAGTATATAGTTTTCCTGGAACATTTGAGGGGATGTCGTCCTTTGATTTTGAGGCATATCCATATCTACATCTTTGGGCTCTTTTTTCTCTCCATTGAACAGTATTACAGCCTTGAATTAACAGTCCCTTCCAGAATCTTGGACCCAGAAATGGGGCTAAAAAAAGGAGCCCAGGTAAGATCACAATAAGTTGAACAAAAAGGGCACACATGGTTCTTCCTCCCTGGGTGCATTGGTGCATTGGGCCACCTCTAGTTTCATAGGAATGTCAATTTTTCCACGTTTTTTTGCAGGTTTCGGGAGCATTTTGCAGGTTAACAGAGCCGAAACGTGACCCAACTTGGTGGGTCATAGCTTGGGGGGTTGTAGCTATCTTGCTGCGAAACACCCCTGGAACTGGACATTTAGCTACCTCAAAGGATTGATATGTTCAAATTTAATAGAAATACTACATGCGATTTTTTCCAGATTTTCATGGGTGCCCAGCATCGAAACGCTTTGTTTTTTCAAATGCTACATTTCTGTTTGGTATTTCAATGGCTCTCTTTGTTTTGCTGGACTTTTTAGGCCTGCGAGGGTGTCAACTTTGGCCTCCGCCAAAGGAATTAGTTAGTGGCAATTTTTTCTCTATAAAGTTGAATGGCTCACGTAGACTCAAAAATATGTTTTGTTTTTTTCCAGGTATTCTGTGCTGTCGAAAAAATTGTTTTATCCCAAAAATTGTTCCCCTCGTTTTGGTTGTTTTAACCTCCACCCACCAACAAAAACCCTTTTAACTTGTACAGTTTAAGGTGATTGTTTACATTCAACCATGGTATATCACCATTCAATCACCATTTGGGGGAAAACATTGTATTTTTTTCCAACGACCTCAAATCAAAGTTGATGATCCCGTTTTTTTGGTTTTGTTTTGGTTCCAAACAAATCCATCCGTGCGTGATGACACCCAGGTATTGTTGTCCTTTTATGATTCTTGGATGGCTTGATGAGGGATGAGTCTTTAAACATGTTTCTTTGAATGTGGACTTCGAAAATTCATAGACAAAATGGCCAAGAAATGTTTTTGGAACCCATGTTTTTTTTTTTCGGTTGGGAGTGGGTTAGAATCAGTAGAAATGGTCAGACTTAGGAACAATGATGAGTTTGTTTGTTTAAGATCCGTCGCTTTTTTGGTATCCGTTTCAAAGGTAGCATGAACTCATTCGCTTTGAAACTTCTGTTTTTTTGTTATTGTTGTCGTGGTTGTTGACCTGGATTTCGTTCAACAAAAAACAGATCGAATCAGTTTCCGCAACTAAAGCAGAAGACGATTCGAAGTGGTGTGGAAATGGATGATCCTCTTCAATCTCCTTTCTAGACCAGTGGAAAGTGAAGATTAATGATTGATGATTATAATGTATGATATCAGTATATTAATTTTAACATGGCTGGATACCATACTGTATTTTGAAGAAGTTACCTCTTCCAAACCATCATGTTATCATGTTTGGAATCTATGCAAGCATATCCAACGTGCAGTCCTGGTTGCCTCTATTACTGGCAAGTCGATCATCTCCAGATTCATAGTTTTTGGAACCTTCAAGGATGCATCATCTTTCGGGCTTGTGTGAAAGCCTACTATTATCAATTAACAAGTGCAATGGCATGGGATGGAATGGGATATCGGATATTTGAAATTTGTGTTTTCTTCGTAACTCATGTGGTTACAACTGGAACAACCTGATCCCTATAGACACCATGAAGTTTAGCGTTTGGATGGTAGATAATTGTGTTTTGGGGAGAGCGGTCCACATTATTATGATCTCTTCCAGAAGGAAAAAAATGGATGATGATAAATCACATATGACATGGTGTTGATGGAAGAAATCCTGCACCAGTTGATAGATAGTTTATCCGCCAATTATTTACAGGGTTTCAAAAACATCCCAGGTGCAGGATTTCTGAACCATCAACATGATCAGTGGGATGATCATCCCGTTTGCTCCTGGCTGAGTCAAAACTGAGGAAGAAATGCGTGAACAGTGGGAAACAACAATGTATGACGCCAATTGCATTCTGTCAGCCACCCTGTATGGATGACCAACCATTGTCTGAATGCAATTGCAATCCAAAAGGTTATTTTGGCTGCAAGGAATTCGACTCAAAATGACCAAATGAAAATCGTTGCAGAAGTCGGTTTTGCAACAAAAAGGCAACTTGTTTTTCCCTGTTTGGGGATTTTTTGGGGATGTCACGGGATGTCCATCATTTTCAAGCACACAGAAACTTATCCCTCTTGCATATGCTTAGAATTATAGACAGAATTGGATTGTTGAATGGTCAATTTTGCTTGGTGAGTTTTTGTTGAACCATTAGTCTCGATGGTCTAATCTTGGTATATGATCCAACGATGAAGTTAGGCTAGTAATTTTGTAATAACTTATATAGAAAGCCATGTATTTGACTACCAGTTCCTCACCCTAACACAATACAGATAGGTACAAGGCGGGCCCAAAAGGAGTCATTTATGGCCCTATAAATGGTCGGAAACACATGGGGTCATCTTTCATACCTTCCAGGTGAAGGGATTTTCTCGATGAATTTCCCGAAGATTGGTCACACCTAACCTATGGCTGCAAAAAAGAGTGAGTATAGGAAAGCCACGTTTAAACAAAAAAACAGTTCAAAAAAGAAAACATGAAGTAGATTCCACTAATGTGAGGAAAGTATCACCCGGCCCGTTTTGTGTTTTTTTTGTTTTTTGATGGGACTCACATCCGTTGGATGTTTTGTGTTTTGTTTTGGGGGGGTTGGTGATTTCCTCCGAGGATCTCCTGACATCTTTCCACATGGATGGCAGAAATCTACATGCAAAGGTGGTCACTTGGAGATCCTGTCATCTTTGATGATCCTTGGGTTTTGGTAGGATATATCTGGGGTCACTATATATGTGATATACATATATTAGGCAAATATATTACATTGCTTTTATATATTTACGTGTACGTGGTAAGTATTCATGGAGACTATCAAAAGATATGACTATGGTACGTGGCAACGATATGGGTATGATTGTTTCAAGACTGTTGAACATTGCCGAAAGCACTTTCGTTTAATACCCCCTTTAATGCCCTATATTATCAAACAATTCCTTCTTTAAACATCCATCGTTTAATACCCCATCCCCCAAAGGAATCATGCATCTTCCAACTTCCAACTTCGTTAAATTTTCAGGGTGTTTTTTTCCATCAGTTTCTGGGATGGGTATAGCAAAAGGTAACTGGGACTCCTAGACTTTGCTAGAAAACCTTCCGGAATCATATAAAACCAATGCCATAGGGAAGGTTAGGGATCCCCCCTCTTGGATAACTGCTAAACTGCTTTTTTTTCCCGCCCCCCTTAAGAATCCCAAAATAAACATAGGGAATATTAAGAATTCCCTAAATAAGCAGAATGAAAGAGGCACATAAAACTGACTTTCACTTTTTGTTGATTTTTCAATTGTTGCTTTGATTCCCAGTGCTTCCAAAAAACAAGGCAAGGAAACCTTGACGAAGGTGTCACGAATCCCTTACTTAGGGAATCCCTTACAAGGTGGGCCCAAAAAACCAGCTACTGTACACTATGGAGTTATATCTCCAGTGACCCGGATCCGGGGCCCCCCAATTGAGGTGAAGCCCAGGTGCCAGTGACCACCACGCCAAAGCCTACCTCACCACCAACCAAGCTCATATTTACCGGGATCAAGGAGGGATCGGAAAAAAGAGCCGAGAAATCATGAGAAGTTGGGATGAAACCAAAAATCTGGAAACCACAAGTTTTTTTTTACACATCTTTTCCGAATGTTTTCTGGCCAATTCCGTTTTCTTTGCAATGTTTCTTGTTTGGTTTTCGTTTTGTTCCTGTAAATTGTTGATAATTGATTGATAATTGAGTATATTCATCATTTGCTGACTTTTCTACATGTTGGCATGTCATTTTGTGTCGACTTCCATTTACAAGACCCACATTTTTGTTACAGCAAAAATCATAGAGAAAATCGTGGTGCCACTACAATGGGGGCCCCTTAATCATCAACCTTTACAGCTAGGGGGACCATCCCAAGGGTACCAGCAATTTCCCTATGTCACAATTTCGCAGAGTCGTTTACAATTTAAGCTCTCCACGGCAATTCTGCAAAATGAAGATGACTAGCCATGGAAGTTGACACCAAACACTCGGGAAGGGTTTTAGATCCCCAACATTTTGGGGGTTCCTGATATGTTAGATATGTCAACAAAATATATAGATAGACATGAACAGAAATATACGTATGAAGGTATACTAATATAAGTTAAATATAAATATATATACTATATACATGTATTTTATGATTATGCCATGAAAGTTGGATTTTGGACTCAAACAACTGGCAGGAAGTTTGACAAGTCTTTTTGATTCAACTGCCACTTTATATGAAATGTGGATTCATGAATCTCATCCTCACCCTAGGTCCATGGCCCTCTCCCGAGAACTATCCGGTGGTGGGAAATTCCAACTTAAGCTCCGGGATGCTAGATTGCTTCAAAATGATGCATGTCCCTGGTGTTCACTTGAGTCTTTCCGGAAGGGTTTCGCAGTTCAACACATATACCGTATATATATATATATATTTTTATTTTTTTTTCAAATCATCATTAGCTATAGATTATTTGCCCTCAACACTTTGTTTGTAAGATTTCAACCATCAATTGAATTGTAAAGCAAACCAAAAACACATTGCTTTCGGAGCAGAAAACCCATGGAAACGTTAATATCCAAGGTGTAGATTTGTGTTGAAATCAAATGTACCTGCTGTTTTTGTTTGGTATTTTTGTACTCCATGGATGATTCTGGAATGTCTAATGAATTTTATGGTGTGTTCAACATGAATGAACAGAAAAAAACAAGTCCAACTCACCACAAGTGGTGTCGTTTTGATAGAAAATTCTGTCCTTCACAGGATGTGAAACAATGGAATTCTCTCAGTGAAGCGGTCCAGAAGCATCTAGGAGGCCGGGTTGCCAGGGAAAAGCGACTGGGACCTTTGAAACCCGCCGATTTGTCTGAGACGTTGTGATTTTAACTGTTTTTTTGGATGTTTGAAGCCACGGGTTTCTGGTGTTTTTTTTGTTATAGGGATTGTTCATGAGACTAAAGCACTTTTTATATGAGGAATATGAGAAACTCTTCGTTTCTCATGTGAGTTTATTTTAGAGTGTTTCGGTTTGTGGTGGATTCTCATGTCATGACTTTTAGTTTTAAACATGTGTCTTGCACTGTGAAGTTTACCTAATATTTTTGTTGGCAATCACAAAAATGTCTCATGCACTCTTTTTCAATTTGTTACACAGCTTTTTCAGGCTCTCTACAACGACCCATAACTATATATACATGTGTTCATCATATTGTTCACCTCATTTGCCATGCAACATGAATCAACATGATAAGGTATACACACCTGGCAATTCTTTGTGACCTTTTTGGGATGGTTAAGTGACCCTTTCAAAGATTAAGTGACCTCCAACTAGGGGATAAAAAGGTCACTGAATCACCTGGCAGAGTCCGCTAACTTGCCCGCCGTAAACGTCGCAGAGGTTGGAAAGCAACCAGAATGTGTGCCAGCATTGAAGCCACCACGCCCTCACCAGATCAACAGGTCAAGTTGGGGGATTTGGAGATAGTTACCCATCCCTGAAACTAACATGGATGTTTCCTAAAATGGTGGTACCCCCAAATGGATGGTTTATAATGGAAAACCCTATTAAAATGGATGATTTGGGGGTACCACTATTTTCGGAAACACCCACATAGCTCCTGAAAATAGGCCATCCCGAAAGGAAACGATCGTATTCCAACCATCCATGTTCAGGTGCGAACTGTTAGTTTTAGGGAGGGTAATTTTTTTTGAATAAATGGGCGATTGGCAGTTGTGAAGTGAAGCCAAGTAAATAAGGAAGGACTATACTTGAGGGAAAGGTGGCTCTAGTATCTTCAATATCAACAACAAGACTCACAACACCACTGCTTGGTAAATCATAGGGCCCTTTCCTTGTCAGTGAATCGCAGAGAAGCAACTCAATTTCCATGGTTTGAGTGAGGGTTGAAAAGACCATTGTATGTTCCTTACGTAGAAAAGAGGTTGTGAGTGTCACGTATCCCCCTTTAATTTGGTGAGTGACTGCTCGAATTTGTTGGATCATAAAATGCTTCTTTTGGATGATGAACGTTCGAGTTGCAAGCAGCATAACTAGGTGGTGGTTTCAAATATTTTTTATTTGTTCCCCTATTTATTGGGGAAGATTACCAATTTGACTAATATTTTTCAGATGGGTTGGTTCAACCACCAACTAGATAAACATTGGCCAGGAGTCCAATCTTCCCAGGAGACCTTCTTGTCTGCCAAGGGTGTCTTCGCGCTGCAGTTCAGTGACATGTCGACACCTGGCAGGTCTTAGATTTGAGGTTTTTGCCATAAGGCTCTAGACATGATCGTTTGAAACGGGGGAAAAATCATACAAAACAAAGAAATACACAACGCTGGCTCAGCCCCCGATTTTTTTTGTCCCTGAAACAAAACAACATATAAAAAACTCCGAGAACATACAACAGCCGTGTCTTGTTGGGGGTTCTGTAAAGCTTATGACATGCCGATAACTGAGAAAAGTGACTATATCCACCCCTTTGGAAACTGTGCACTGATTTTTGCAAGCTGTTGGTGGAAGAAATCCCAAACAACCACCTGGGATGTATAAAACTCATAAATACTGGGATAAACTACCTATCAACTGGTGCAGGATTTCTTCCGTCAACGGTATCACCCCAAAACTGAGAGTAACATGCGAGGTGAGCGAATTGAAATTCCGATCTATTCAGATATTATTTTTTTATATTTTTTTGCTGCGATTGGTCCAAAGACAACCTGAAAGTTCTTTTGGAAGACCGTTGATAGTTTAGATGGCTGGTTTTTTGGGGATGATTCATGGAAAAGGGACTCTCAACTAAATCAGTGCCCTTTCTTGGTTGCAGCTGTTTTCCTCCTGAACACATGCCAGAAAATCTGGCCATAGAAATGGTGCGGGTGGCGGGGTGGCAAGGTCCATAACTAAACTTAGCCATCTTTGTGATTTTTTTGAAGTTTACAGTAAATCCTCTTACTTTGATCAGTTTTGGGAGATCTTCTCCTTTTGAATCAACCCCAGTGGCGTTACAATGCCTCAAACTTGGAGGTTCTGGGAGGCCCACTCACCTGGCTCCACGTGGGGCTCTGGCGCTCAAACCTTACCTAAGGACGTTGAATGCGGAGCTCGCAACCTTGGAAGGGATCACACCTAAGCTTCAAGTAATCAACCAAGCTGAGATGGATCAGGTGCGGCTGGGAAAACGGATGTGTTTGGGGGAGTCTCCTGACCTTGGTGGAAGGGTCAGAAAACGCCGCAGTTGTTCATGTTGTTGGCTTGTTTTTTTTGTTGGGGGTGGTGGTGGTTGGGGGTCTGAGAATGAGTGGGTTATACCAGTTTTATTTCTGGTTGGTTGGGACAAACATTCAGTTGCTGATGGTTGGTGACTAGTTGTTGTCTTTAATGTGTTGTTCTTGCAATCAGATTATCATATGAATTGGGATTGAACTGAAGGAATGGTTCCCAAAAGGTCCCAACACATAATAAGGTTTTATGCCTTGTCAGTGAATATCACAAGTTCTCACACCACCCAAAAAAAGCACAAACCTGGGAAACTTAAAACAAAAGCTGACCTAGAAATCCTTCCCTGTTTGTTTTCGAAAACATTCACGACGGATGGTCATTCCACAAACATATTTGCAACTGCCATTTGTCAGTGGACTTCCCAACCACCTGAAGGCAGTGGTTGTGCTTCCAAATGTTGCCCAAAAAAAACCTACTCCCCGCAAAACCAACATTTTTTTTCCTGAAAATCAATGGTTGGTTCAGATGCTTTTCCTATTGAAAAAAAAAATCGTCCCTACGGGACGGCCTTTGGGAAATTTGGGGGGGGGTACATACCGTTGATGGATGAAAATCCTGCACCACCTGGGATGGTTGAAACCTGATAAAATAATGGGATAGTCATCATCCCTGGTGGTTTTCTGGATCTTGTCCATCAACCGTATTATTGCACCCTCCAATTTCTGGTACATTCCAGTAAACTTACAACATAGCAATGGAACATCTACCATTTGTAGATGTATTTCCTATTGGAAAAGGTGGATTTCCAGCAATCGCTATGTTAGTTTACTGGAAGGTACAACCATTAAAACCCAGGCAGTTTAACAATCACTTGGCGACCGAGCGACCCAGCGCTCTGTTCCAGGTCTGTTCTTCCAACTCACGACTCTACGAAACTGCTTCGCTCCGCGGCCTGGAGAATTCTCATCACTTTTTCCTACCACAGGCGCCCGGGTTTTTGGTGGGGATTCGTGGTGTGAATGTACAACATGCCATGCATTTCATATATATATATATGAGAAATATATAAATACATTTCTAGCTGGTGGTTTTAGATATTTGTTATTTTCAGCCCTACCTGGGGAGATGATCCAATTTGAGTAATATTCTTCAAACGGGTTGAAACCACCAACCAGAATACATTAATACATTTGCTTTAACTTTCATTGTATTTGGGATGTTCGTGTTGGGTGAATCGAATCTGGTTGAATCAAAGATTGGTAAAGTTTCTTTTAGAGCTAACCACGCCATGGCACATTGGGGGTAGGTTTCCATGTGAAATTGGGGAAGGTTCTCCCAAGACAGGCATTTTTTCAACTGCAAGCGCTTGCCGCGGAAAAAAAATATGACCTAATTTGATGAGTCTCAATCGACTTTACAGAATGTATTTGAAGTTTACCTCGCCAAAAAATACATGAGAAAACAAAAGACCAAAAAAACACGGAATCAGATTCATTCTGACTCAAGATGACGGCGTCCCAACAAAAAATAGCTACCCAACTTTGATTTAGGTTCGGTAGTTTTAAACTCTGGAAAATTAACAGCTGAAACCTAAAAATCACCCACTCGAAAAGGAACATCATTTTACCAAACCTCCATTTTTGGGTTCCAGATGTTCATTTTCCAGGGTGTCTTAAAGTTGCCAAGATGAATTGGTTGTGTTGGTTGTGGCTGGTTAATGGCAGGTGGAGATGGAAATGTAAGATATTATATATATTTGGCCTAGACTCTAGTCGCTCAGTGAAGGAGATATATGCACGGAACTTCAGTGAGTGGCAACAGCTACAATTTGATATTTATAGATATACTCGTATATGATATGTAATAGATCTGTTTTGAATATATATATATATGTACATATGGGCTGCTTTGCTTATCACAATTATCGAAGCATCTTTTTACTACATTCGTCCCAGTATGTCTCAATTAGGGACCCCCAAAAGTCATTGAACATGGCAAATTTGCACAGGAAAGTAAATGGATTTGAGAGCGTGTCGCATTTTGACGCACGCCCATATATTATTTACTCACCCTACTGTCGATTGAACAAATCCTGCACCAGTTGATACTGGTAGTTTATCCCAATATTTACAAGGTTCTATACATCTCAGGTGGTGCAGGATTTCTTCCATCAACAGTGTTCAAACCTTCACCAAATCCCGCTTTGTGAAACTTCATCATCACAACGCAGAGAAATCTTGGAGCATGGTTCACGAAGTTGAGCCGGACAGTTTTTTTGGTGGAGTCTAGCGCTACTTGAATGGTCATCCCAAGTAGTACGTGGTGATAATGGCTGTGGTACTAAGCCAATAACATAAATCAAATGATGAAGCCTATAATAAAGCCGCTCTACTAACCAGAGCTATTAACTACTTGCGATCAGTGAGATGTTTTGTTCTCGCTACTATAGTTGGTCAATAACCAACAATAGTAGTTACTTGTACAATTCATACATCTATACTCATGATTTATATTTTTGCATATATGCAGTTTTTTTTGCATATATATATATATATACATATGTATGCTATAAACTGTAAACTTCCTGAAGTATGTTTGTTTATGACATATATACATATGCATCATTTCAGCATAGGAACTGGCAGGTCATTTTGCTGTGTGTAACAGCTGGCCTTGTTACCTTTGCGTTGTGGTCTCGGTCCAGTTCACGGCAAAGGGACTACCGGGGCCCTGGCAGATCTGGCAGCCAGTTGGTGGGTCAACCGGGGGCCCTTAGTAGATAAATGGTTAGTAAATGGGTTTTTAAGCTATACTTTTAAATGGGATATTTGGAGAATCATCAGAATTGGTTTCTCTAATATGATTCCCTAAGAGATTTCCGAAAAAGGATCCTGAAAAAGTTGATTTTGGGGATGCTTAATAATCTTCCCTACTTGGAGGATCAACTCCAGTTAGAGTAACCTCCATTTATAAGCCATTTAGGCCATTTGGAAGGGGAATAACCCCAGTTAGGGGACTTACTGACCATGATTACTAACCACTTACTAAATGCAATGATCCTCCAAGTAACGCTGCCAGGGTTAGAAAAATCGCCATTGTGAATAGGAGATACGTCTTCAAGCAGTTGTGTTTTCCATACTCATGTTATCAGCTAATGGTTAATTTTGGTTAATTGTTGGTTTGGGTTGTTGGTTTTGGATTTGATCATGGTACCTCGCAAATAATAGTCCCTTTCATAAGGGGATCCTAGGATTCCAAACCAACAACCCAAACCTAAAATTAACCATTGGTTGATGTTAACTTTCGAGGGTGGTAAATTATCTGCAATTCTGGGGCAACATCTCATGCAGTGTTTGGGTTAGTAATATCATGACCACTGTAACGTATCCCCTCAGAAATAAGGGAAACCAATGGTTGATAAGCCCTTGAGAAGGCCTTCTTTTTTGTGGGATGGGCTGACTAGCCATTATAAGTGTCCAGTTTATGCTTGTTTCAATGTTTCCCATTTTGAGGATGGAGAAAACTATGTGTCATTTTTTGTTATCATCATTATTATTAGTATTATTATTATATATATATACATATATAGTATGTTTTCATGTTTGATATGTACATTTACACTTTTTGGACGATGATTTTCAATCATCGAATCCACAAGATCCGATATGCCATATTCACTCAGGAACATACACTCTGGTAAACTAACATAGCTGGCTGGAACATGGACCCGGATTGAAGATGTAGTTCCTATTGAAAATGGGCATGTTCCAGCAATCGCTACGTTAGTTTACCAGAGGGTATCATTTTTCAATCATCAACTAATACTCCCTGGAAGTTTAACAGTTCGCCCCTGAAAATATACCCATCCTGCAAAGGAAACGATCGTCTTCCAACCATGATAAACTTCAGGGGCGGAACTGTTAAACTTCGGGGGTGTCACCTCAACGAATTGCCCAAGATGGATACCCCTTGCCCAAGAAGGTGGGTTTTCCCCTAGTAATTTGTAAATTGGAGTAGTTTGGTCCCTATAAATAGCCTTATCATACACGGGGTAAGTGGAGTTTTTTTCTCCATATAAAGTGGGGTTAGATTTATATAACCTTACTTGTAGCTGGTGAGAATTGCCCACCTTGTAAACCAAGCGTAATACTGTTCGCTTCCAACCGCAGGACTTTGCGCGATTGGATTCTGAGGTGGAATTAGGCGAAGCCGCCTTGCTGGAATAGATTTGAAAACATGGTCGAATAGTTCACATGATTTGCAGCCATCCAATGCCATCCAGGGGCCATGTCATGGGACTCGTATATTTACCTACACAAAATCCATAAAAGTCAAGCAAATGTAGGGGAAATATACCATACATGGATGGTAATGGGGAAGTAATACCAACCTGAGTGTCACCAACGAACCCCTCCCCCAAAAAACAGCAGTTTCGAAGATCGTCAAATTTCCGAGCTCTCAAATTTCGGAAAATGTTGGGTTCGCGATTTTTTGTTTGTAAGAACATAGCCCCTTACCCCAACCCCACTGACAGCTTTCCAGAGTCAATGGATTCTTACGGTTTGGTGACAGGTAGGTGTAAAGAACCTGCCAATTGGGTGATTATATACTACCCATCCCACCCATTACCTGCTTTCAACCTTTGATGGTTGCCTCCCTAAAACTAACGAGTTTACTCCTGAAAAGTAGGGGTTGGAAGACTATCTTTTCCTTTTGGGATACGGCCAATTTTTTGGGGCGAGCTGTTGGTTCTAGGGAGTGCATTTGTATCTAAAAAAAATGGTTTAAACATACTCATGCGCAAATGTCGAGTGCCAAAATATCCTACTCTTCAAACTTTAAGTCCTCTGAAAAAAGGCAGCAAGCGATGGTCGGAAAAAATGTGGTTGACATCTTCCAATGGTGTTGGCCCAACATGGAAAGGTGAAATCATAATTTTGATGAATGACTGAATGCCATCAAGTGTCAAAAAGAATGCACTCATCTTTCCTGCTTGGTAGTGTTTAAGCAAAACTAAGATTAAGCTATATTTTCTATGTATATAGACTATGGAAATTTATTTAGAAAAAACATGAACCAGTCTATTTTGGAATTGGATCCCCCTCTAGATTTCAACTGCAAAATGAGGGGACTTGTGTTCTCTAAAAAATGGGTTTCCGGGGTCATTTTTTTGTGCCGCATGCACGGCGTGCATTGGCATTTTTTTGCAGGAAGCACTTCTGGCATTCTTTACAGAAGCATGTTGTTGGTTTCAAAGTTGTTTTCAAAAATCAATCATCATTCTCTAGTGAGACATCTTCGTTGAATCCAATCAACATTCAAGACTTGAACAGGCATTTTTTAGCAAATGTTCCTGGAGGGATCCCCACATATCTTTGTAGATCTCAGCCTTATTTGTCGAAAAATCTTAGTAGACCACACCCCTGTTCGTCCAAACATTTTTGTAGATCACACCTATGTTTGTCGAAAAATCTTTGTAGATCACACCCCTGTTTGCCGAAAAAACCTTTGTAGACCATACCCCTGTTTTTGGTAGTTTTGATGACCTTCTCAAAATCATTCTGGAAGGATGGTGAATTTGCTCGTTTGATCCTATCCACAAAAACGAATGGGCATTCTTTAAGCAACACTTCGAGGTTATGATGGGACTTTTGTGGGGGTCATGCACATGCATTCTTTAGTTGATTTTTTCTCGTTCCAATGGCCATTCTTTAGTCTTTAGATTCGTGATACTTCAAAATGGCCAGGCATGTTAGTGCACAACTACACTAGTGAAATCTAGAGGGGGATGGAATTGGTGAATTCAGTGTGAATTTGAATTTCTTTGCTGCAAACATCACTGAAACATCTAGCGCTTGGCCGGCCTTGCAACCCACTGTCTTGACTTGTTTTCGTGTTCAATATGCTTAAAGCACTTGACACGGTGGTGACATGGTCTGTTGGTTCGTTGGTTCGTTGGTGGTGGACTACGGATTTTCCGTGAAGGAACTCACCATGTTGAAGTCGACAAATTCCTACTTCGAAATGGGGTTATGGGGCCCCTGTAAATGGCCTTATAATAAATGGGGAACTGGGGTTATACGTTACAACCCTGGTTTTAGGAGTTATAAACCTGCTTGTAACAATTTTTTGTCAGGATGCCTAGCCAATACTGTTGATGGTTCAGAAATCAAGATATAAAACCAGTTGACATTTGAGATACACTTTGCATTCTTTGATTAAGATACACTCCGGTAAACTAACATAGCAATGGAAAATAGACCCTGTGAAGATGTATTTCCTGTTGGAAATGGGGATAATCCATTGCTATGTTAGCTTACCAGAGGGTACACTTTACACATCCAGGCCAAGAATATCAAAAAAAGACCTTACAGGAAAAAAACATGTTTTGTTAGGATCCATGTATGGTATATAAATTTGCCCACATTTTACCAAAACATATAGCTACTTGGCTAAATATGTGAATGTCCACGGATCCTATGGGATTAGAAGTCTTTCCATGTACAACTAAGAGAGCACAGGAAAATTGGAGGCTAAGAAGATTCATTTGGGTGTGTCCGAAAATAGTGGTTCCCCAAAATATATAGATGGTTTATAAGGGAAAACCCTATGAAACTGGATGATTTGGGGGGAAAACCCCTATTTTTGGAAACATCCATTTCCAAAGAATTACTTCCTGGAGGCTACTATTCTGAAAGGAGTGTTGTTCCCTTGGCCTGGCATTCTTGCAGTGTTTTCCCGGGTGAACAGAGGCAGGCATAGCGCATAATTGATAAACTCATACAAGTCCAATATCACCAAATATTGTGGAGCCAAGCACCGTTTTTTTTTCAAAAAAAGTGTATTCAGGGATATAGATCTAGGTATAGCGTCGGTATAGCTTGACTCGTCTTGTTTTTTCAAGCTCATCATTGCACTTCCACTGGCAACCAGATCCAACGCCATGTTTTTTGAGATTTTTTCTTGGGTGTAGCTCGTTAATATCCATTCTCTGGCAACCAGAGAGTTATATAAATTACCGTAGGCGCGTGGCCTGCGAAATTGATTGATTCTAGGATCGGCAGAGCCGAGAGTGTCCGAAGTTGTAGAAGCGTTGTTAAAATGAGGCGTTTGGCAATGATCTTCCGGTTGATAGTTTGAACTACCCAGTGATGTGAAAGGGAAATTATCAACAGTGTCATTAGGTGGTGATTTCAAACCTTTTTTCATCTTCACCCCCATTTGGGGAAGATGTCCATTTTGACTAATATCTTTTAGATGGGTTAAAATCACCAACCAGGTCACGGACGATACTCTATGTTTGCACTATTAATTTTGTGGGAGCTTTTTGGAGCATCATAATCCCAGCAAAATACTTTGGAAAGTCAAGTCTCAGGGCGTTTCTGATGTTCAGTGCGTGTCTTGGAAGAGTGGTCCACCTCTACTTTTGCAAGTGCATCTCAGGCTGAACACATCAACTTAGTTGTATTATTTTTTTAAAATCAGTCAACATCTTTCTTCCATGCAGCGCAACGGCTTGGTTACTAGTTCTTTCTTTTTTTGGAATATCTCAGCACTCCGACAAGATTCAACAGTTTCTGAATTTGGGAACTTGGATAATTATGAATAGTACTGTTGGTGGAAGAAATCCCAAACAACCACCTGAGATGTGTAAAACCTTGTAAATAATGGGATATTTACCATATAAGATGGTGCAGGAGTTCTTCCATCAACAGTACTTTTGACTTTCTAAATCATATTTTAAAGTTATTCACAATGGGAGGTACTGAGCTAGGATGACATCGGTGGATAAGGTGGCAACTAAGCAAATGTACAGTTCCTTTGTTGATGTTGTTGATGTTGTTGTTGTTGTTGTTGTTGTTGTTGTTGTTGT
>DF240530.1:0-105000 GCA_000507305.1 Breviolum minutum Mf 1.05b.01
TGGTTGTTGTGGTTGTTGTGGTTGTTGTGGTTGTTGTTGTTGTTGTTGTTGTTGTGGTTCTGGTTGCATATTTACTTGGCACGCTGTGTTGAAGCCTTGTCACATTCAAATCAAACCATTTTTGGATCGCATTTGAACCTTCATGGTAATTACAGTTTGAGTGTCTATTTTTTTGTCTGAATCGCATTTCCAGCCATTTTAGTGTTCAAATTTCATTCAAAAACCGGCGCGGCTCTGACATTGGCGCATTTGTTTTCCATGAAGCGATGGACCAATGTGAGAATTCCAGCTCTCAACCACCAATCTTGTTATGTTTTCGTGATCGCCGTGGTGATTCTGGTGAATTCTCCATTTGTTACTTCATCTCTCCTTCGAAATTTCAAAACTTTTTTAAAACATTTCGAAGATCAACAAAAGCGTTGCTGCCATGGATGGTCGCTTTGTGGGAGACTCAAAAGTCATGATTAGATCTACTACGTATCCGTGTTTTGTGTAGTCTTCTTGTTCATGCTTGTGATTTTGATACTTGCTGCATTTTGGTCTCCCATGAATACACTCTGCATAGTGTAAAATCCTTATGCTCAAGCCGTTGGGTGGCTTACCTGCTTGCCGCTTCATTCAACTGGGATGATGCTATCTGTCTCATTTGTAGCTTTATTCTGGTTTCATTGCTCCTGATAAAGAAAATTCTATGTGAGTTTTCGTTTCAAGAAATGTTCTTGAAGACATTTGGATGTTAAAAATGTTTTGCGATGGCATTTTTGAGGTGACCAGATAAACAGATAAAACAGCCGGGAAGTTGTCAAATGTTTGGCATGATGGTCATAATTGGTTGCTTGAGGATGACCTCCTTTTGGGTCTCGCTCAAAAGCACAAAGGAATTGAGGCATGTGGGCTGCTTGACTTTTGGAAAATGATTTTACCGGGTTCAAATATTGGATCAATTGATGAGATTGATGTGTTTGCATTCTTTGGTTGTTTTTTGCAGTGTTTCGTTGATGGTTTCTTGGTTGTTTGGTTCTTCAGACTGACTTCACTCCAACAGGACCTGTTGCACACCCTCATGACGTTCATGGAACGGCAGTCAGACTTGTTCCATGTCAAGGACCTACGTGTGGTGTATGTATCAGTGCCTTTTCCACGGTATAACTGTTTCCATAACATTGCTTGCATCCGGTGTCCGAAAAAGTTTCAGTTCCAGGCAGTAAAAAACTCAGTTTTGATCGCAGGAGGGTGAAAGTTCAAAAGGCTTCAAGGAGGGCGAGGCGTTGGGAGAAACTTGAAGGTGAAGTCTTTGTCTCAAAATTAGTGACCTCCCAATTTTCCACCCAAAAAAGGTACTCACTCCCCGATTTTTTGTAAACAGTGGATTTGGGCGGCCCTTAAGTTTGAGACCCTAAGATCTTAAAGCATGAGGTAAAGGATTGCATGAAAGAGAGGTGTGATGGTCTTTCATCCGTTTCAGTGATTTGTGATGCATTTTTTTCTGACTTCAGTTGGCATTGTTAAGGTGACAGGCCCAGACATTTCCAGTGTTTTGTTTTCGTTGCTATTTGTGTGTAAGGCTGAAAAGATGTTGCGGAAGCAGTTCAACGAGTTTCAGGCGAGGGAATACGACAGCCATCAACCTTTGCCTGGGAAATGGTACCAAGGCCCGATACTTGGCACGAGCGCAGCCTCACTTGCTGGCGCGTGTGCCAGAACATTTAAGCCGGAAACTTGGAGATTCCACCATTTTTTTTCTCCAAACTTCCATTTTTTTTGGCAGATTCCTGACCTTTTCAAAGGTGGTTATGCAGCAGCAGCCAGTAGCTCTGCAAAGCGAAGCGAGGTCTGTAGATTGCTGACCTGAAGCAAACTTGTCCGATGGACAAAAAATCAAATGGCGAAGTTATGGAAAGACTTACAAAATATGAATTCGATCTGTGGATGATTTTGTTTGAATCCGTTTTTCGAATTTGCAGTTTGCGACCCCCCAAGTATTTCGGAAGTATAAATAAACCTTTCAACCCAAATCCGAAAAAAATCAGGTGCCTATGGGAATCAATCCATCACCGTTGGAAGGTGGAGATCCAGGGCAATGGGACACTGGGCAACGAAAAAAACCAAAAGTTTCGAAACTGTAAAAAATGCTGGCTGGCTGTGGGCCTTTTTTTGGTGGTTCATTTTTGGTGTTCTAACGTATTTGTACCAAAACAGTTGCTTTTGGCTTGAAGTTTTTTGATGTTTGGGGGGAAAAAGGACTTAGCTTCACTTGTTGAAGCTGAACGGGTTAAAGTCCACTGTGATTGCAGTCTTCTTTACTGTGATTGCAGCTCTACATATTGTTTTTAAAGCAAATTTGTGTTGACCCAAAAAATCTTTGAGACACCAAAAAGTGTTCTGAAGCTGATTTTCTCAAAAAGTGGGTGCTGAGCTACCAAGGAGAGCCAAAAAAACAAGGGCGAAGGCTGGGTATGGAATCAAACACCTCAGGAGCCATCATTGCTGGCATTTTGACAAAGCGATTTGAATTTCAACGATCGAACTTTTCAGGAGATCAATGTAGAGATTGCGGTGGAGCAGTGTAGGGCTTCTGATTTGAAGGCCTATCCAGGAGTGGAGACATTTTTCATTGGTTCTGTTTGAGAGTGAGTAGTGAATTGAATGCCTGAGGACTTTTTTCCAAACAGATTTATTTTTTTCTATCAGTTTCATGTGTGTGATGTGTTAATGTTTGTGTTTGCTCTTGATCTGTCCTGTGCTTGGACTCGCCACTGGTTTCTTCTAGCATTGTTGGCCAGTGAGTGTTGTTCTCCTGTTCTCCTCTGAATGGTGGAGCAAAAGTACAATTTCTTGCAGTTTAAGTTGATTTGACTGCAGTTCTTTCCTTTGCAAGACTTGAACAGAACGATCACAGCTGTGCTATTTCTGGTTAGCGGAACATGTCATGGGTGGCCAGTTGGATAGGTGGCTATTGCAGCAAAGTCCCTGTCAGTCAAGCTCAAAGGAACTACGGTGCTGGAGGACAGACATCGATTGTCAAAGCTTTCGGTACATTCAAGGGGCTCCCAGCAATGGTTGCAGGGGAGGCTCTTTGACAAGATCAACACCGAAGAGTCTACCTGGCATTTGGACAATGGCAAGCAGGTGGTGGTGAACCTGGAGAAGATCAGACACTTAGCCTCATTAGTGATTCGTTGCTAGGATGTTTTTTTTGCCAAACACACCATCTAGTTGGGCAGTGCATTGAAAAGGGGAGCTCAAAGGGAATCGGAGCATCAACAAATTTTCGCAGGACCAGGTTGCTGAATCACACGTCTTGTAGCAATATGGTAGAGCCCCTTTTTCCATAAGATTCCTCCATTTTGGGCTTGAGTTCTATTTTTCATTTTCAGAGACAAAGATGGATTCATAGATGTGAATATCATGTAAATATGATGTACTGTCGAATCTAGAATGGGCAACATACAAAAACAACACCCCCAGGAGCTGCCTTCTGGGAGGGCCTCTTCGAGAAAAGCTGACGGGGCCACGGCTTTTTTGGTGCCAGCCAAAGTGCCGGCAATTTTGTTGGAGCAATGTGTAGGGCAAGCATCAAAGTTGGCTCGTCCAAAAACATCCAAAAGGGCAAGGCAATATGAAGAAACTTGCCAAGATACAGAGTGAATGAGGAAATGATCAGCGCGAGAACCAATTTCGTTTGCAACCCAAGTGGCAATCCAGCATTGTATGATGAAGCATTTTCCCTGTCACTATTCCGCAGCATTGCAACTCTGAGTTCCTAGACTACGCGCATTTCTCAGCACACTGAAGCTATTCACAAATCTTCAATCTATTAAAAAACGATACTGTAATCTGCAAATCAATTCTTGTAAAGGTAAACGTTTTATCTTTTTGTCTTTCAATGTCGCTGTTTTTTCATGCTTTTTTTCGTGTCCTAATGTTATTGGTAGCTTTTTGCAGTCGTTTTCAAAAAAAAAACGAAGTGCCCGGCGTTGGGATTTTCAACCCCAATGGCTGGTTGGGTATTTTCGGTACCGCTGGTTGAGCCGCTGGCGCCGGCGGTCAGGAACTTTGGGAGGCAACTTTAGGGATTGAAAGATGCCAAGATGAAAAGGGTTTTGCCTTGATATACTTGATCTAGTTGACGTAGTTGATATACTTAATTTACCTGTGCTTATATGATATACTTGATATACTTGATATACTTGATATACTTGATATACTTGATATACTTGATATACTTGATTACTCATGATTGACTTGATGAAGGTAAAAAAATCATCATTCAAAACTAAGAATAAGTCGAATAAGTCATTTTTACTGAACTTTCCAAAGCTCCCATATGACAGGGGAATAAAACCGCAGGTATGATGCACATCGACCAGTGTGGATCGCTGTCAAAGATGGGAGAATATCAAGGCATGCTACGAAGCTTGAATGCAGATGCTTGCAACTGAGAAATTGGAAGTCAACAGCTGCTTGTGGGCATGTATCTTGAACGTTTATCCAGACGAAATGTAGATGTTCGAGCAGATTCCAAATTCTGTTACTGCAAATGACTGGTTGTCAAAAGTAGAGTCAGATCATTCAATCTTACCAAGGGCTGTAGCTCCCAGCAGTTCTATGTGGGTGTGGCCAATGCTGCTAGCAACTTGTCCACCAAAAATGTTGACCATGTGATTCTGTCTCCATTTTGCAGCGGCTGTGCAGCAACTGCTTGAAGAAAATCAAAGGCTCTTGGCCTCAATATGGGACGCTTAAAGAGGTGGGACGCGGAGAAATAACATCAGAACATGCCAAGGACATTTTTTGATCAAAGGTTTCAAAAAGAACAGCAGGATGTAGCAACTGGAACCAATGAAAATCGTAGTTTATGGGTTCATGGAATGATGAAATTGAATGTTTCAATTTCCGGTTGTTCTGGTTGTACAGGATGTTTCGACCGCCCGGATTACAGCGATGTGTTTGGAGCAGCTGGTTATGGATTCCACTCTCTCTGATCACCATCTTCGACACCAGTGGGAATGCAGCTCCCTGGTTCAGAAAAAGCAGTGAATCCGAGTGAGCTTTTAATTGGAGAAGATCTAGTTCCTTGAAACAGATAGCACATCCATATTTTGATGGTCTTGAGGCTTCATGGTCCAGGATGGAGTGTTGAGGGCACATGTGTTGAATGATTGTAGCTGTCAGTTGCCACCAATCAAGTTGTATACTTTGTTCCTCTGCAATCAAATGTTGCATGCAAATACCTGACTATGCTTCTGCTTCAGAGACATTTCTACCATATCTACGTCGGAAACTTCGTCATGTTTCCACCCTCAGGTGGGCTATCCGGTATTCTTTGCTTTCGTCTTGACCTACATGCGTGCCTCGGACCTTGGACTTGCCATGTTTTTTTTTGGTCCGAAGCCTTGGAATCGAAGCCACTGAGGTGATCGGAATGGCGTGATTGCTGGTGAATGGAAAGAAGCCTTTGCAGCTTTTGCTTTGGTCAGCATGGCATTGCCACTTTTCCCAATTTGAGGAAGAACACTTTTTTTGTTGGTAGATTTTTTAGCATTCTTACCATTTTTGTAGATAAATTTTACCACTTTCAAACCCAATTTGTGGCTTGAACCTTTCCCAGCTGCGTGTGAAAAGCTCCTGGAAAACATATTGGCTGTTTGCACTGTAGCTCTTTATCTTCAGATTCTATTGAATCTTTTTTAATATGTTTTGTGTGTTTGCCCCTAAGAAGAGAAATGATACACCCCTGAAAATTAACATGGTTCACCCGAAAATGGACGAAAGAGGAGATCCTTTTCAAAACCATGTTCAGATTCCATGTTTAGTCTTCAGGGGTGTTTTTGTACATTTCTTTTCTATATATGCTTCCCAGGTGCGTTGGAGTCTGGCTGGGTGACATTCCTTCTTACTTTCTGCCCATCAGAAAATCATGGCATTTGGTCGTTCAGCTCCAACGATTTAAGCACCTTGATACTGCCGGAAGTTGCTTCAGTTTTTTTTCTAAAGAAATCATTTCGGCGTTTCATTGGTTTCACAAATTTCAATGGTTTTTTTTCTTTGAAGAATACGTTATTGATTAATAGTTCAATATTTGATTGTTTCATTGGTTTCAATAATACTCAAGTAGTATGACGTGTAGAGAAGGATTATGAATGCATCAAAATGCACGTGAAAAATTAGCACCAAAATGATCCAACATGCATTTCCACGAGCCCAACTTGGACTCTCTCCAATGTCAGGTCTTTGAGCATCTGCATCTTGCTATGGTTCGTCACGCTTTTTTTTCGTGTCTATCGATCTGCTGGTTGACAATGCTTAGCTGTTGGAAATGGACAACTTCTGCGATCCGCGATGGATCAACCAACCCAATCGCGAAGACTTGGACCTTGCACCTTGGACGGGGGGAACATCTGCGGCCCTGGCGCAACAAGCGACGTGTTGAAGGATGGATGGATCTACCTTCCTCATATGGAGAAACAGAGAAGTTGTTGGTGGAAGTCGCGGAGTGGATTTCGACAAATCGGTGTTGAGATGGAAAAGTTGCGTGCGGCAAACCTCACTGGAGTATTTTTTTCTTTAATGGCTAATGAGTGATGGCGGTTACAATAAGCTTTTCAAGGAAAAGAGAAACAGCAACCTGTTTGGAACGACAACAACACCAAAATCAGTGTCAGTAGGGTGTGAAAGGTGTTTTTGGACTGTGAGAATGGTTGGTTTGACAGCTTCATCACTGGAATTCTACCCGTCCACCTTTCCAATGGATGATGCCAGGGGTGAATGTAATCAGATAACATATGGCGACATGCCGCTGCCGTTGTTGTTGTTGTTGTTGTTGTTGTTGTTGTTGTTGTTGTTGTTGTTGTTGTTGTTGTTGTTGTTGTTGTTGTCGTTGTTCCTGATGAGGATGCGGGATTATGATGCAATGCGTCAATTTCAAAGTTTTTTTTTTTTTTTTTCACTTTCACCGAGTCTCGAAGACTTCGAGCGCAGCTCATTTTGGCTCATCCAGTGCCACAGTGCCCCTTTATTGAAATCCGAGCTTTTGTGAAGCAGAAGGAGTCGAGGCCTGGGAATTTTTTGCTGTTACAAAAAAAAGTCATCTTTTTTCGATTTTTCTTCTTGGCCTTCCAGGCAATGCCAGCTATGTTGGATCGAGTGGGAAGACCCAGCACCATTGTAGAAATCAGAAGCAATAATGTTTGTCCTGAAAAATGTTTGAAACACACCTCCTCTGAAAACTAACATTCGGAAGCTGGAAAATGGATACCTAGAAGAGATTCCGATTTTTTGGAAATCCATCGTTTGCAGCAAACTCTCGTCCTTGTGCGGAAATTCATCGTTTAGCTTCCTGATCACATTTCAGAATTGTCAACCTCGCACTCAGCGTCTAAGGAGGATGAAGATGAGATTGAAGTTGGAAAGGTGATTGGAAATGAGAATGGAAATGAGGTGGCATGGATGGCATGGTGGCACATTGCATAGCTGTTTTTTTGTAGGAAGTATTGATTTCATCCATGCTTTCTTGCTTAAGGGCAATTCCGAGTCAGAATGAATGCGTCAAAAGTCTGTTTGCACAGAAAACCATTCATTTGGTTGTCCAGGAACAGGTTGAAGAAAAGAAGAAGGCCAAGAAGTGTTTCGCCTGCCATAAGCTGTGCCGTGCTGTTTGCTTCTCCGTTTCCGGAGCAGTGCATGGTACAGAGCACCAAAGGTGTGTTGTCTGCACAGCATTTGCAGGCTTTGCAATCAATCTGAACTTATACCAAGGAAGAAGAAAAAGAACAAGTCCAAGCAAGGTCACTATTTGGCAATGCTACGTTTTGGGTGGGTTTGGGCTGTTTGGGCAGTGTTTTCGCCTCATGCTTATGCAAATTTTGGTATATTTTTCCGATCTGAAACAAAAGAATCAACAGCTCAGCAGGATTGACTGAAAACTTGAAGATCATCCGACCTTATCCAATGAGAGAAAGATTAGTATGACCGGAACAGCCCTGAGCAGTTTCATGGTTTGACGGAAAAAGTTGGACCCAAACTTGAACGGATGGGGTCCCGGATCAAAGGTGTTACTTGTCAAAAGTTCAAGTTCAAGAGCGGTAAGTCATGAATTTAAGTCTGGAAATTTGTTGCAGCTAGAACAAGCTCAATTGACCTCAGATGGTCCAACTAGAAAGTGACCTTAGTTTATATAGATTAGAATGACTGATGACATTGAACTAGTCTATTTCCACTTGGTGAGGAGAAGATGCTGACGAAGGAGATGAGGAGGCCAGGATTTTTTGAACGGCGTGGGAAATCTGTTGCGAGATCCGATCCTCGTTTCTCATAGGCTGATCCTGAGACAAAAGAAGCGGAGAAGCCTGAAGGTAAAGAGGAGGCCTTAAGTCCAAAACGTTGTTTGTAACTCCGACTTTGACTTCAAACACGTGTATCCTGTGACAGGATGATGGAGGAAGCCCTGATAAGGCGTCCAAAAAGAAGAAGTCCGCTACCACAACCCTCCCTTGCCTGAGGCAGTTGCTTGAGTGTTATGATATCTATATGAATATCAAAGAGGTAATTTCTGTAAGTTGGCATTTGAAGTACTAGGCACTCTAGGCCAATAGCAATTCCGATATAGAAGGGTGTAAACCAAAAAAGTCCGGTGAAAATTGATCAGTCTATTTAAGACATATATCTTTTCAGCGCCCAAGCAATCTCCCGCAGTTGGTACCTCTGACTTGAGCTTTCTCACCATGCCAGCTCTTGCAGCCCCCTTTTTGGCTTGGGAAAAGTTTGCAGCACTGGAAACCAGCTGGCAGTACTTTCAGCTTCTGACCTTACCCCGTTAGAAACGAAACATTTCACCATTTCGTCAAAAACGATCCAGACAATTTGTAGAGTGTATTTTGTGGCTCGTCTGCCATGTCGCAACAATTTGTTTATGCTGTATCTGTGGCAATTACTGCCTTGATACAGGGAGGAGGACGTCGTGAATCAGATTTTTCACTCCAAATGATTGAATATTGAACCCTGAGAGTCTGGGGTCCAAAACACATGGTGGAAACCCCGAGAGTCTCAGGATTCCTTGCTGCCTATGCGCTTCAAACTGAGACTTTTTATGATGTCTTGGGCGGAGTCAACTACTTGGCCTTGGCTATTTGGTCGTGACCCCAGTTGTGTCATCTTTTCCACATGTGAAAACAGGGCTCCGTGCGTTTGCACCCTGGGTAGGTCTGCCAGCAGCAGCACACTGGACACTCGCAAAATCTGCACCACGCTCTTATTTCTGTGCTCAAGGTGCAAAATATTTATTGCCTTTTTTTGGGCAGCTTCCCATTTGTGCTTGAAACTGTGATTCTCCAATGATCCTTGTTGAATGTGGAAGTGTTGCAAACAAATCTCCAATTGTGAAATCAAAAGTATTTGCAAACAAATCTTCAATTGTGAAATCAAATCTCCAAGTGCTGCAAACAAATCTCCAATTTTGGATGTGATTCAAAACATTGATGCTCAGCTTGTGTGTCACCAGGGGCTGGTTGCTGGTCTTCCTTGCCTGGCGAGCACACGAAAGAAAAGGTGATGCACGATTTGCCACTTTGCGATCAAATTTCGTCTTTTCGCCCACAGAACGATGGCTGTGTAATGATTTCAATGGTGCGTTTTTTGTTTGGGGCATTTGCAACAATTCTTGTTGCAGATGGCTGGAACAGCTTAGGACGACATCAAGGGCAAGTTTTTCTCATTCATGAAAGCCTGGATAGTGCAGGGTATTTGGGTCATGTTCATTTCAATGCCAGGCAGGGGATCTGCACAACTGCGTTTTGACTTAGGATCTGAAGATTCAAAAATTTCTCGCTTGAAAAATACCCTAATAGGTCCAGTGGTCACCTGCCGTGTCACGAAAGCTGTGTCTTCCCGTGCCCTGCCCTGGTAGTCCTCTTCATCAACTCGTCGAATGTGACATCACCCTTGAGCTCTTTCGACCTGGTAGTAATGCTGGGTTTTGCCCTTTGTGTTCTGACGGAGATCGTGTCGGATATCCAGAAGCTTGGTTGGAACTTTTGTCGCAGGGAAGGGAAGTTCTCCTTGAGTGAGTGCAACGGCAAGGGCCGTTCAACTCACCTTTTCGCACTTTAAGGAAAGCTCTGTGGGTGAAGCAAGGCGAGGTTGGGTACTAGATATTATCAAAGCATTCATTCAATGCTTGGAACCCAAACATGATTCAAACTACATGTCGCATTTTTTCGACTGAAAAATTCCCAGTTTTTTGATCCATGTGAATTTTTTTCAGGCCGACCCGGTGGCTTTTGCCAAGATGGACTTTGGGCATTCTCACGGTATCTTGGAGAGGAGGTTGATGGTTGTAGGTAGGTAGAACACTTACATGAATTGTATGAAATAAAGAAGGAAATGACTCTGATATAACTGACATCCCAACAACAACTCCGGATTTCTGAACCATCGACACTAATTACAACTCATACAACATCCAACAATCCAACCACACCTCTTTGCACCATTGGATGCCTTGGCCCTTCAAGGCATCCCAACTATTTCGGCGAGATCTTTCAATGGTGGTTTGCCTGGGCGCTGGCATATCATAGTTCCGAAGGCGTAGGCAAGGCGTTTCGGAATTTCGCAACGCAATTGTTTTTTTTCTGCGGACCTTGTCCCGTTTTTTTGTATATTTTGGAAGGTTTGAATGAGTACATGGGGGATCATTAAATGAACCTTTTTTTTGGGGGGTGAATCAAACTTCATGCTGAATCTATGGTGTTTATTTGAGGGATTTCCCTGATAATTTAGTTCCACCTTTTTTTGGTTGGTGTCTTTTTTTGACTTGTGAAGTATCCATTATCATCCCGGGTCTTTAAGAAGGTGCATATTGCGGACATCTTAATATTCGACATTTTGAATGAGAATTGATTGAACAGTTGGGCAGTTGTGAATTTTTCGTTGACCTTCAGGCTACCTTGATCCTCTTTGGTGGAGCTGCAGCATTTCACCCATTTTCACGATGCTCATCTTGCTTCACCTGAAACCTACGGGTATCTACAACGCGGAGGGGAAGAACCTTAAAAGATATTATGACCAATGTCCAGTCACTTGGTGCTGCAGCAAGATTTCCTGTGAAAGGACAGATTTTGCCGGTGAAATGCTTGTGAAATGCATAATTTCGACTCCTGTTTGTCAAATTCCAAGGACGAATATACGAAATACAGGGAGAGCACTTCAGTTCTCATTCCAATGGTGGGCTATCAATATGTGCCACTATTTTTGAAGAGGAGTGCGTGGGTTCGATACTGTGGTGGCAAATTGCCTTCCAAAATGGGGTCTCTTTTTCCATTTTCATGATTTTGTTTGCTCAAACACTCGAGTTTCCTGAGAACTGACACCCTGTCTGAAAAAGACCCCTGGGATTTGAGAAGCGTGTCTGCAAAAAGTATTGGACATTTTTCCAGTTTTGTCATCCAGCTCCAACAATTCCCTTTTGTTATCTCCAGGACACTTTTCTTCGACTATCAGAAGTACGAATACAATCCCAAAGTCGCAGGCGAAGCGAAGAAAGAGTGAGGAGAGAGTCTCACGAGAAAGAGAAAAAAAATCCAAATTCATGGGAGAATCTGAGGAAATACTACAAACCAGTTGAACCAGTTGAAGAAAAGGATACAAAGTGGAAGACTTGGGGAGTTTGAACACTTTGTATTTTTGAGTTTTTTGCAGCATTGACAAGCAATGTGAAATTTTTTGGATAAAGCAGGGGGAAAGGCAAAGGCTTCATGCCAATAGTTTCATTTCTGCAATGCTTTGACTTTCCACGTCGTTTTCTTTGGAGGATCCTTGTGCGAAAAGCTCACGAGCAGTGAAGATGAGTGAGATTGCTTTTGCAGAATTTTCAGACGTCCCATCTGAGATGAAGCATGACGTCTTGTATGGTAAAGTAGGATAGCAAAGCGAGTCCCACCAGATGAAATGCCAAGCTTTGCAACACAATCCAAAGCCTTCGATGCATATAGCATCCCTCCAGTGCTTTTGGCACAGATTTATCACTTCCTACTACAGCACCGTGTGGAAGAAAAGAATGAATGATGTGTTCATTCCTTTTTAATTATCTTTCAATGTTTTCATTTCGAGTAGATGAAGCCTCACCAAAAGCCTCGCACTTCGTGGTATCTACATTCAGCTTGGCCACAATTTGGGTGATGCTCACCCAATTCGCAGGAAGAAGCCAGCTGATGGTTATCCACAGGCTCAGGGCCTTTTGAACGACAAGATCTTATCACTGTGCGACTTTAGCTTTAGCAGGAATGATTTGGGGAAACAGCTCTTCATTTTGATGTCTGAAGATTGGAATGAGCTCTTGATTTTCGTTTCCTTTTTGTTCTTTGTTCGAGCCTGATGTATCATTGCCAGCCAAACAAGCAGAAGAGATGACTTCATGGTACTTTTACATGGCAGTGATGACTCAGCAACTGCAGCTATATCAACTTGGCAAATTGACTATCATGGTTCCGTCAGTCAAAGCTGACTGTTTCTCTTGCTTTCTGCTTCGAAATTAGGGTCTGTAATCCACAAAAAACTGACCTAAGAGTCAACTGGCATTGAACTTTACTGGTTTTATCATGCGCCGGCGGATCCTATGCGCCTTCGTGGTTGCCTGTAGCCTTCCAGGCAGGTTATGGGAAATGACTTGGGTGTTTGAAACTATTTGAAGCCACCATTGCGTTTGGAAGACGGAATGAAACAAACCGGGGGATCTGTTTTGATGAAATGTGCAAAGGCCGTATATCATGTCACATTTCAAAATAGATATATTGTGATATCATATGATAGGACGTATCATTGTATCACATGTCGCATACCACATATCACATATAGCATATGACATATATCATATATCATATATCATATATCATATATCACATATCATATCATATCATATCATATCATATATCATATATCATATATCATATATCATATATCATATATCATATATCACATATCATATCATATCATATCATATCATATCATATATCATATATCATAAATCATATATCATATATCATATATCATATATCATATATCATATATCATATCAAAACATATCATATCATATCATATCATATCATATCTCGTATCGTATCGTATCGTATCGTATCATGTCATATCATATCATATAACATCATATGTTATCACCTAGATCGCCAGGTTGTTCTCAGTCATTTGGTTCAGGTTTGGAACCTTGGGCCTTTGTTGGATTGAGCCAGAGATATTCAGCTTGATTCTCAGATATAATCAGCAGTGGAACAGCCGGGAAAAACCCGGAGATTTTGATGAATCTTTGCAGTCATCATTTTGTAGTTTGTAGATTCTTGGGTCTTAGTTTTTTGAAAAGACAATAGCAATTTTCAACTTTTTTCTTCCAGAAATCCATGGGTTTTATCCATTTTTTCGTTTGTCCCAAAAATCTTCAGAAACCCCTGGGTCTTTCCTAGAAAAAAATAAACACCTTCGAGACGTGTTCCGAAGCGGCGAACAAAAACCACGAGGTTTCCCGCGACCTCTCCCGGCGCCGTGCTGCAAATCCTACCGTGGAGACGGAACCGGCGGAGTTTGCGGAACCACCTGAGTTGCCTACGGCCAAGACCTGGCGAGACTTGGATCTGAAGGGCAGTGTGAAAATCATGTTGGAAGATTTATGTTATAGTTGATTCTTTTCTCGGTTTCCCAGCAATAGTGGAAAAATGAAGGTTTTAAGTTTTAGACAAAAAATCTCCTGGTGCTGACTATTTCTGGGAACGGGGGGGGGGGATAACCCAAGAAAGAAGGTTCAGGATCTTGAGATTTCTGGAATTGGATTGAGAGAAATAAGTCGAGTGATTACTTGTCGTGATGGTCCATTTTTCATGGTCGATCTGATTGTCACTTGGGATTTTTGCACGTGCAGCCCAGGAGAGCTCCGACGAAACCGGCGCTTTGATCATAGTCCTGGAAACTGGTGGCGTACATATCTTCTGCCTGATCAGGATTTTCAAGAATCTTTGGACGACAGGTTGCAGATTTGTCCCCTAAACATCTTGGAAAACAAAAATGCCACAGATCATACTTAGAGAGTCATCTAGATATTGGTGAAACCAAATTTGCCTTTGATTGAGGGTTAAATCTACAAGAAACCCTCCGTTTTGTTCATCCAAAACTTGCAACCTCCAGGAGGCGCAAAATCCCAAGCTTATCCAGTCCAACTTGGTTCGAGTCCGAAATCTTCCAAGTTACTTGGCGAAAATCATTGAAAAAAACCATCCTAAGTGGATAACATCTCACCAAACCAGCCACACTTTACCGAAGAACACCACCATGAGTACCAATCTTAGTTCGACACATTCTTCGTTTCGGCAATAAGGATCAAAAGATTCACATATTTGCGTGCACCCAACAGCAGATTTCTTTGTATCATATTTTCCAAAATTATTTCCTTTGCTCGCATCAACTTCCTTTGGTGTTTTTGGTCTCTTCTGTAAGGACTCCTTTACATACTACAGGGAGATCTTGAGAAATGGCGGGGCTGCCTGTTGAGTGGCAGCGTTAGGAGTGTACAAACGGAGTGAAGCACTCTCAAAACTCCTCAATAAAATGGAGGAACAACAAACCTCAACATTTCCAGCGAAGTTTCTGGAAAAGACCACTATTATATTAGTATCAATAGGACGAACAACTGCAAAAAAAACATCTATCCAACCATAACCAACCTTCAAAAAACTGTTTGTTTTTTTTGTTTGACCTGTAAATTTCAGTCGTTTGATCTTTCGAGAATTTTTGGGTCCCATCAAAGTTGGGGCAGCAACTTCGGCCAGGAATGGTGTCAACCTGGCAACGGCATGGCATCGCCTAGCGAAATTCTCACAAGCTTCGCCACGGGGGAAAACTCGTGGTGGCTCACGTGGAAATCGTCAACAAGATGAGCAGGATGAACAGGATGTACAAGTCCAACCCTGAGATTTTCAGGATGTTTTCTTTTTAAGCTTCTTACTTTTGGGTGTTAGAACATGAGAGTTGGAAAACTATGGCAAAGTCCATGGATCTTTTCCGGTGGCCTGAACTGTCAACTGCAATCTGCAGCTTCATTTTGCCCAGCCATGAACAATTCACTTCAATTTTTTGTGGCCATTCTCCCCAAGCTTCGGCTTTTTTTTTGTTAGTCGATTTGTTGGACGCTTTTTGTCCGGTGATGGTATGGTCCTTGACCTCTAGAAATTGGTCCGCTGCACGTCCGGTGCTTTTGGGAAGCGTGCGGATGCCAAAAGGGAGGACACGAAACGGAACGAAATCTGACAAGGAAAACTTCCACCGTTGGTTTCGGAGGTGTTTTTTTGTTGTTGATTTCTGATTTCTGATTTCTGGTTGGAAACGGTGCAGCATGTTGCAAGAAAATGATCGATTCTGTCGGGTTCGATTTTTGTTTTGCTTAGGTTGGAATTTGCTTAAGTGGTTTATACACCTTTGTGTGGTCTCAATCTCAGCTCTGTTCAAGAAAACTTGCAAAACGAAACAGCAAAGCGGAGAGAGGGAGAAATTGGATGCTTTTCAGTCCTGGATCATTTTTTTGTTGAAATGTATATACCCTCCCTGAAACTAACATTATTTTCGCCCCTGAAAATAGGCTTTTCCCACCCAGCCACCCAATTTTAGGGTGTATGTTAGTTTTAGGGAGGTGTATTACCATGTATTGCTAAGGCCCAGGGTCAGTCCGAAATCCATGGAAGGCTGGCGGTTGTCAAGGACGGTTGCCATTGCCTGGGTTTCAATCCAATTCCTCAGGTTGGTAGTTGGTGGTCGCTGTCTTTTGAGTCTCTGAAAGTGAGTTGGTATCTTTTGGGTGATAGGTTTTTTTTCCGCCATAGGACAGGAATTATGTCGTCCACATCTCACCAGAGCTGACACTCTGGTTTTTCAGGACGGAGTTGAGGGAGCTTCTCAACAAATATGAACGGACTGTGGAGGATGATGCGTGCCCATGGCAAGAATTTTCCATACTTCGGAATATGTGCATCATTTTCAACCAAAAAGACATTTTTTTCCGACAAAAACGACATTTTGCAACCGCGAATTCGTGGAAAGTACCTGGCCCAAATATCTGGCATACGACATTTGTCCGAATGATTCCTGTTCAACGTGATGTGCCAGGTTTTTTGCTGGTTTTAAATGGTATATATACGGTATGTTTGGTTATATTTGGTTCTATTGAAATACCTGGTCTGTCGTATACATAAGATGCCTAGCAAAATACCGGAAAACATCTGCTTATATCATAATACCTGGCCAAAACAATATTGGTTACTGTATATTTGGCTATATTTGGTTATGAATATACCTGGTATATTTTGGAAATATCTCTTCAATCAAGGGACAATTGGGTGTACCCCTAACAGTGTACCCATGGTGTTTATTACGTTTTGTAGGGATTCTTGGGGATGAAAAAACCCACAAGATACCCACTCAAAAAAAAGGGGTACATCCAATCTGATTCGAGATTGCCAGGTATTTTCTGGTGCAACCCAGCAATGCCGAACGGCAGATGTTGGGACCAGACCTGTTGCAGCGCCGCGTGTCGGCGGTGCGAGAGGTGATGGGTGGAGGTTTTTGGTTTTTATTCGTGGGCCAGTACAGTATATTGAAGAGTCTAATATCTACTTGTGTTTGATGTATATAGGCTCAAGGGAGTATTGGTTACTTGACCGCTCGCAGAGAGTCAAAAAGATGCATTAGTTATCCCTGCCAGTTGGTAGAACACTAGTGCCACTCTTCAGGGGGACAAGGGACAAGGGGGATGTGAAAAAACATCAGGTGTTTCACCATGGTGAGTTTTCCATGGTTGAAATCCATGGTTGGAAGTATGGTAAGAAGGAAAAAGAACACTGGGAGTTTCCGTCCTGCTTTTTTTGGAGCCATGAAAAACATCTGGTTCAAAAAATCCGTGGCTTGATTCATTGAAGATTTTTCGCTAGGCCCGGGACCAGAATCGACGCTTCATAGAACAGGTGATTGAGGCGAGCCTTTTTGCAGGTTTCGCTAAGACGTGAAGTTGTGGGAGGGAAAAAACATGAAAAAAACCCAAACCCAGGCCGGAGTAGGGGGGGTTCATTCTGTCGTGAAGAAATCCTCATGTATTGTATCTTTTTTTGGCTGAACTGAGCAGGCATTTGAAGCTTCAAACCAATCAAGAGTTGAGGAAGGCCGAAAATCCGCCATGTTACGCCGCAAAGAGCTTTGCTGCTTTGCATTACTGGTCTCAGTGAAGGCTGGATGTGTTGTGGAGAATCCCAGTTGCTACGTCGATACGTCTGCACGTATTCTTGGGAGTGAAAATGTGGCATTTGGTCCTATCACGCTTGAGTATTGTGCACAGCTATGTGCGAACAATAAGTTTCGTTTGGCTGGAACAGAAGCTGGTGGTGAATGCTATTGTGGCGACAAACTGAATGTTGATAAGCCGAAAGTCTCCACACATTGTGAATCCAAGTGCAATGCAAATACTTCTCAAAGCTGTGGTGGTAATTGGGCCATCTCTATCTTTGAAGTGAAATGTTCAGGAGCCCCTGAACCACCACCTAAGCTTCAACCTGAATTGATGAATCCATGTCTCAAGATGCCTTTCTCACAGTTACCTTTTTGTAACGTGACCTTATCTATTGATGTACGTGTTGCTGATGCTATAAGTCGTATGACTTTACCAGAGAAGATTGGAGCCTTGGGGACTAATACTCCAGCAGCTTGGTTTTCCAAGACGAAGCTTCAACCAAAACAAAAAAAAGATTGGGGGTTCAACAAAAATTGGGCACCAGATCTCTTTTGGGGAAGAAAACAAAACACGAACGTGTTTTTGTTGGTTGTTTTTTTTCCCTCCCGCAACTTGAAACTGAAACTCCCACGATTTTGGAAACTGAGGAGATCAAATCCTTGGGTTTACCACGCTACAATTGGTGGTCGGAAGCTTCGTCGGGGGTAGCGGACGCACGAAATATGGAGACAACGAAGTTCCCATTTCCAATTACCACAGGAGATGCGGAATCGAGGTTTTTTTTGTTTGAGGTCAACTTTATCAGGTGATTTGCAAAAAAATGGTGATTTGTTCAAGGAATCAAGAAACGCTTCCTATTTTATTGGCCCTTTTCTTGGTGAATCAGTCAAATTTCAGCAGATAAACACAAGCAGGAATGAGCTTTAATCGAAGCCTTTGGAAATTGGTGGGTCGTCAAATTGGTCGTGAAGCACGTGCTGCGATGAATGTTGGCAATGCATTCTCCACTTTTTGGGCACCCGTCATCAATTTGGCCAGAGATGCTAAGCTACAATTTATATAGTGGAGTTTTTTTTTCTACATTTTTTTAAACCAAAAAATCTGTCAGAAAATCAGTGCTTTTTTTGTGGCGTTGTTTGTTGAGGAGCCTCGATGGGGAAGGAACATCGAGACACCAGGCCTGGGATTTGCCACGTTCCAGGGTTTCTTTTGGAAGGGTTCCGTCTCTTGGAAGGGAAAGGGAAGGGAAATCCCCCCATTGGCCCGTTGAAAGGAACGGAATCCCCAACCGGGAATTGTTGTGACATGGTTCTTTTATATATTTCCATAACAAAAACACACATCAAACCTGCGAGGTGAAGATCCCTATCTCAGTGGTGAGTATGCGGAACATTTTGTCCAAGGTTTTCAAGAAGCTCCAGAGGATCCTTCACATATCCAGGCTTGGCCTTGCGGCCTGGAATCGAAGTCGTGCTTCCCAAGGAACATACGAAACAGACGTGACCAATCCCACGAAACATCCGAAAATCTTGACGTAAACGTTTTTTTTTGTTGTGAATTCTTTTGGGGGTATGTTCTAGGGGTATGTGAGTGGAGCAGATCTTGAATTTGCACCTAGTGACACCTAAACTTCAGAATTTCATGCCATTGTCATCTATGACGATGACGATGATGATGATGATGATGATGATGATGATGATGATGATGATGATGATGATGATGATGATGATGATGATGACGATGATGATGACGATGATGTTGATTCTGATGATGATGATTATGATGATGATGGTGATAATGATGATGATGATGTTGATTCTGATGATGATGATGATGATGATGATGATGATGATGATGATGATGATGATGATGATGATGCTGCTGATGATGATGATGATGATGATGATGATGATGATATTCGATGCAAAACTTCTCAGTTTTTTTATCATTGAAGGCTTCAGCCTGTTGCAAGCACTATGTTGCAAATGAGATGGAGTCAACGACCCAAGCAGATGGGGAACATTATGATCGTCAACATGTGGAATCTTGGATGTCCACAAGAAAGGATGATGGAAAGGGCATGATGAAGGTCCATGTCTTTCTTGTCTTGAAGTGCTTTCAGATGGTTAGAGAGGAGGTAAGAATTTGGAAGTTTGGAAGGGGTAAGAGGTAGCTTACAGCTTGTTTATATTTGCTTTTGAGCAAATTGAGCCTCTTCCATGCTGCGAGGATTCAGCAGTCTCGATGCAAGATCTTGTTGATTCGTACATGCGACCATTCCAAGCTTGCGTGGAAAAGGGCAAGGTTAGCTCTTTGATGTGCAGCTACAATGCAGTGAATGGTGTACCTTCATGTGCTAATGATTGGCTCCTGAAGACTATTGCCCGTGAAAATTGGGGTTTTGATGGTTACATCACCAGCGATTGTGATGCTGATGAAGATGTTTACGACAAACATCACTATACTTCTACTCCAGAAGAAGCAGTCAAGGCTGTTTTGAAAGCTGGGACGGATGTGGACTGCACAGCCTTCGTTCCGAAATATGCGCAGTCTGCCTTAGACAAAGGTCTTATCTCTGTCCAAGATATTGACGAGAGGCTCAAGATGCTCTTTCGAGTACGCATGCGCCTGTCTCATTTTGACCCCAAAGGTCCTTTGGATTACATTCCTGCCAGCACCATTTGCAGTGACTATTCAAGGCAGCTTTCATATGAGGCAGTTCAGCAAAGTGCTACCTTGCTGAAAAATGTTGACAAAACCCTGCCTTTGCAGAAGGACCAAGTTGGCACAGTTGCTGCGTGGCTGACATGACTAAGATTGAATCAAATTTATATTATAGTTATAGTTTTTTATTTTCATTTTTTATTAATTTATGATATATGATTCCAAAACACTTTTGCAAAACAATACACTTTTACGAATCTTCTACTTATACTTTTTTTATTTTTATTGGCTCTTCCGGTGATTCTTGTTGAAGAAACGAAGGCTATTATTGGTCCCAACGCAAACCTTTCCAAGAGCGATGCTGGATACTACGGTTTCTTGGATTCAAATCTTTCGTTGTCGTTTCAAGGGTAGTTGACGATTACACCGCCACCACCTTTGACGATTATTTTTTCCAACTCAAACAACTATCAAATTAAAGGACTCTGGTACCAGTGTAATTTGCATAAGTGCTTCCAATTGAGCCATGTTTTTTTTTCAAAAAACCATCAGGTCCTAGTCATCCATGTGGTGAAGCTTTTTTCACTCTGGTGGATGCCGTCAGTAGTGGTGGTCACATCAAAACCGAAAGCCTGTTGGGTGTGCCTTCTGTGTTGTCGGAAGACCAAAGTGGTATCGATGCTGCCGTGGAGATGGCCAAAAGAGTGGACACTGTGTGACTTGGCAGGTTGTGTTACAAGTCCTTTTTAAAGGTGAAGCCGCCATGTGACGTGACTTAGTGACTTAAGAGTTGATTCATGAAGCCTTGAAGCTGATGGGAAAAATCATATCATCCTCCAGAATAATGTCCATATTGACATAGTCTTGTTACCATATCTCATATCTTTATCACCCTATCATTCTGTATGAAATCATTTCATATCGTTTGCCACATGTCATGTAATCATTATCCCACTCATCATGTCATTATTTTTGTTTGAAATAGTATGCATGCTGAGGCTCTTGGCGGTGGGCACGGACCTCTCATGGGCTGGAGAGGGGCATGATGCCAAGAATATTTCATTCACAACTGCACAAAGCATCCTCATCCAACGAGCTTCTTAGCTACAAAAAAGTTTTCCATGTCCAAAAAGTTGTGAGAGGTCGTTATTTTCAGATCATATTTTTTTTTCAAAAAAAGGTTGTGAGATATTTCCATTTTTACAAGCTTTCCATGTATTTTTTTGCTTTTTGTTTTTTAGAAGTAGGTCCAGGTTGAGAAAACCTAGAGGTTGGATGATGGTTCCACCAGTGCAGGTTGCGGCAGCTGCTAAGAAACCTGTGGTGCTGGTGACGATGACTGCTGTGCCATTAGACCTCTCTGATATCTTAGCTAATCCGAAGGTGGGAACAAAAAAACACCACCATTCTCACTCTAATGGGCCATTTTTCTTGTTGGGGTGGAGAGAAGTGAGAGAAGTTTGGAGAAGTTGGTCAGGATTTGCTGGATTTGCTTGTTATTTTGTTGTTGGGTGATTTCGACATGATATTGTGATTTTAGAAAGAAATTCATCTTGACATTTCTGGGATGTTGTTTTTTTCCTCCCATCGTTGCACTCTGGCAACCATCTTTTGCCAAGATTTGGTTGACCTTCCCAAATATCCGTTTTCGAAACGCTTCAGAAAAACAATACGTAGCACGGTGGACCGTTGTCAGCAAACTCTCGTAGGTTGGTGCCGTGTTGCATTTGGGTCAACCAAGTGTGGCTGTATTGGGTGTTGGAGCCATTTTGTATGGTGAAACTTCACCTGCGGGAAGGACCATCCAAACAATCTATCAGCAACTCGGTGAGTCTGTTTTGTTTTTTTTTGGATTGTTGCAAACTCCCAACTTTTGGATTTTTGGCCGGAAGAAACCAACAACGAAAATCAACACACATTTTATTGAAATTCCACAGCTTTTACATGCAGGAGTTTTTTTTTTGAAAGAGTTCTGACATTGAGGTCTTCATATCAAGATCAGATTTCAATCTTTGACTTCAACATGCGCCCGGGTCCATCTACTTTCCCTCGCCCAGACTGCACGAATCACAACATCACTCAGTGCCCGAAGGGAACCAATCCCGGCAGGACCGAAGAAGAATCCATACGTTTTTTTGGCACGACATTTAGCCATTTGATATCATGTCTCAATTTTTTTAAGAATATAATCTGACTTGTGCAGATCAACAAAACTCCCCTAACCTAAACCTTTGCATACGTCACCACATTTCTTTTAAAGCAAGTATGTTTTATCATCCTTGTTCTCAAAATTCCATTTCATCAAATAATGTCATCGAATCGGGCGAGTTTAAGAGGACCTATCGTTTTTATACTGGAAACGCTGTAGTGCCTTTTGGATTCGGGCTTTCTTATACCAGCTTCACTTATACCTTGGCGCATCTTCCCAAGTCCGCCGTGTCGTTGGCAGCTCTACGTGAGCTTTTGGAGACACAAAAATCGGAGCCCTTTCCTCGAGCTTCCCAGCTTCACTCGGCGATGAGTAGAAATAGCTGGCAGGAACAGACACAATATGCAGTGAAGGTGACAAATACCGGTGACAAAGATGCTGATGATACAGTTTTGGGCTTTTTAATCCCACCAGATGCTGGCAAAGATGGGATTCCTTTAAAGATCCTTTTTGGCTTCCAGCGTGTGCATGTTAAAGCAGGAGCAACTGAAACAGTATGGCTCTATCCAAACATGTTGGATTTTGCAACTGTTGGCAGGGAAGGTCATTTTAAGCTTCATCCTGGTGAATACCGGGTACACTTTGGACTTGCTGAAACTGTGCCTTTTGGTATGGGATTTGTGGAAGATAAACTTTCAGCATATGAGGGACGTAGAAAGCCCACAGTGGCTTACGTTTAAACTTGCGGCGTTTGATGCGTTGAGTTGAAAACAAATGGCCGGCGATTTTTGCTCAGTCGGATCATTGGATGATTGGATGATTGGATGATCCGATTGGCCAAGGATGAGATTGACTGATTGACCGGCCAGGATTTACCTGACATCATGGCTGGCCCTGATGCTGCTGTACTTCCAGGGAGGCCTGTTGCTGAGGCTAGAGACTGGAGATGAACATGATGTGAACAGCAAGGAACAAATTGCTCAAAGGAGCTCAAATTGTTGTTTTTTTGGAAGCCTGAACAGCATACTTCATCATGTTTCATCATAACTCATCATATTTTACCACATACTTCATCATATTTCAACAGTCTTGATCCTACTTCACTATCATATTTCGCCATATTTCAGCATATTTCACCATATTTCAATAAAATTCAGTGTATTTCACCCTAACTCTCATGTTCCTTATGTTTTTTTTTGGACCTTTTTTTCACGTTTTTAAGTCGTTATATCAAAACTCACTCATGATTTTGGACCGTTTTTCCCGACCGTTTTTCCGCAGTTTCGAAGCTTGGGTGATGGGATCACCACCTTGCCAGCAAGCTCCTATGGTTGGGAACCTTAGGCCCCTACAGCCACCCACCCGGGGTTTCTACGGACGGTATCCGGGAGGATGGGATTCCGCGAGGTTCATTGGCTTCCGTTTTCTTGCATATGATGCGAGCCTCGAGCTGAGATAATTTGTTGAATTTGTTGCGAAAAAAGATGGCATGAAAGTTGAAGGCAACTCCCATGAATCCATGAGATTTTGAAATGAATCCGCCCGCCCGAAGGATTGGAGTGAAGTTTGTGAACACGTTATTACTGTGCAGTACACTCCTGTACTGCAGAAGTTGAAGGAGTCTCGTCCGCTGGAGAGCTTGGTCACTGATTTTTTTTGGGAGATCACGGTGCGCAAATATCACTGCCAGACTGGGCTAAGTCGGCTAAGTATGACAGCCTTCACCATGATGCATAATGGCCGATTTTTTGTCCTCAGTTGGATCCGGCTCCAAGTTCTCGAAAGCGTTTCGCTTCTTTGTCCTCGGGCCGCCGCCATGGCGTCTAAGCTGGCTTCTTGCTATGGATGGCGCTTCACAGAGAAGAATACGTTTATCGATGTTGGTGCCCTGGAGGATGGGTTGGAGTATTTCAAGGTTGAAACACAAACAATTGGAGCAGTAGAGGGTGGTTCCTTATATTTTGAGTGCAGAAACGAGATGTTTTGTAGCAAATCAGGAAAACACACCAGACATGCAAACATGGCAAGATGATTCAAGATGATCGACAGATATTTGAAAGCTTTCTCTGACGCCGATGGCAGGATGAAGTACGGCCACGAAGAAGGTCATGGTGCCCCGGAGATGTTTTGCCCGTGGGGTGGAAACCTGACTTCTCTTCCGTGACTGGTGTTGCTAAGACCCCTTTAGACATTGCCCGCCCCACCTCAAAAGTGAAAGGTGAGGGTGCAGAGGGTGTGAAGCTTGCAAAACATCTCAAGGGAAAATGCCATCCCTGTGTTTTCTTTGCAAGCAAGCGAGGGTGCCCCCGTCCGGCTTGTGATTTTTGTCACTTGACCCATGGGCCTGCACGAAACCAACGTCCGAAAAAACAGACACGTGACGCTTTCAAAGCCACGGTAGAGAGAGTCTTCGAGCAAGAGAAGGCAGGTCGAGATTCCATTCATTGCTTCATTTCCATGATTTTTTTTAAAATCTCATGGGTGTACTGTGTACTCAACGGAACTCGATGGAATCTGCTGAAAGAGCTCGTTTTTGGATGGTTCATTGTTTTGATGTTTTTTTGGGAAACAGCTTCAAACTGTTTGAACATGTTCTTTCTTGAAATGATCTGCACCTTTGGAGGATTTTGACTCCTTGCACATGAATCTCCAACACCTAGCTATGCAAAACCCGTATGTGCATTGCATCATCATTGGCCGGCTTGACATGCACCTTGGCCTAAATGGAGTGTGTCTGCATGTCGAACTTGTTCAAAAAACCACGTTTTCTACGCAGTTTCGCAGCGAGGACGTGCACCGTCTTAAGGAACCCGCCCAGCAATCTGGCTTGAATCTTGTTTCTTGGACAGCAACTACTCGACTACTCCCCCCTGAAAGTTAACATCAATCGCATGAAAATCAATGGTTGGTTCAGATGATTCATTTCCTTTTGAAGAGGTCCCCTTTTTTGGGTATCCATTCGTTCATTTTTTTTGGGGTACATTTTTAGACGAGTCAGTTTTGCGTGTCGCCAAAGGATGGCTTGAGCATGGCCGTAGGATGAGGACACTTCAAAGCTTTCTCGCGAAACGCGCGTCGGAAAGAAAGCTCCTCCTCAGATAGATTCAGGAAGGCGGAAGCAAGCTCCCTGGTGGTTAGATGGATGTGTACTGCGTGTATTACCTAACCATACACAGCCCAGTTTCCACCCCGTAAGACTGACAAAAAAGCCAAGTCAGTGATAGTGATAGCGTACATTTAAGACGGAAGTTCTTCCCAGTGACGACAGTGATAGAGGAGGAAAGGTTCAATCTTCTTTTCCAGATTGCCAAAGTGGATATTATATATATACATATATTGTGATTTCCAACAATTCCATCTATCCCGGATTGTGTGACACGTCAGGTTCATTCGCCATGGGTCATTTGTGGCCCAATTGCCTGTTTGATTGGACATAAGGTCCAGAGGGGGTTGTGATATGCGGCGTGACGACGCCATGGTCTGGTGAAAAGAGTGCTGCGGTTCAGCGCTTTTTGGTGACTGGTAGATATCAATCTGGAAGAATCATTTGGGGTTACAAGGTGGCAATCATCACGGGGTCGTGATTCATTTCTGTAACGGTTGATTGGTGAGCTTGAAGATTCTTCTACCATTGGTGTGGATTCCACATTGGTAGCGGAGCTATCTGGCTCCTTGGGCACAGGGTGCTCGCAAAGGAGAGATCCGGAGGAGGTCGTGGTAGAAGCAAGGGCCGACAATGCCCGAAGGTGGCACAGCTTCAAGTGAAGCCAGTGCTGCAGGTGGCCAAGGCAATTCGTTCCTGCCATGGCATTTGATACCGGTTTTCAAACCGGGCACTACAGATCTGACGGAGTACTCAAGGAAAATGCAGTTCCTTGCTCAGATGTGGCCTCCAGAACATCTTTCGCAGTTGGCCCCGAGAGCGGCATTGTTGTGTGAGGGATCGAGGGATCAGCGTTCCAGAAACTGATCCGCATCGATGCAAACAAGCTCAAGACCAACGACAAGAAGGGTGTGGAGCTGCTGGTCAAAACGCTTGGAGGGGTTTGGGGAAAAACGGTGCTCGAAAACAAGTACGAGCGATTCGAGAAGGCGATTTACGCCACGAGTCAACGTTCTGACGAAACGAACGAATCTTACCTGGCGAGACATGAGATTTTGTTCGAGGACGTGCTATCTCAAGGTGCTACTTTCGCAGACATGCGATCATACATCCTCCTTCGCAATTCAGGTTTGTCTCAGGAGGACAAGAAAAAGGTCATCGTGGACAGTGGGGGCTCCCTGGACTATGACACGGTGACTTCGTCAATTCGCATGTTGGGCTCCCGATTTTTCCAAGATGTGCAAGGAGTAGCAAAGACAAGTCAACGAACCAAGACATATGAAGTCAATCATATCCAAGAGATTGAAGAAGAAACACCTCCCGGGGAGGAAATCTACATGGGGACGGTGGACACGTCAGAGTCCATCGATGGAATGCTGGACAACTACATCGCTGAGGGCGACGAGGACGCCATCTTGATGGCACAGTTTGAGGACTCGTTGATCGACACGATCCAAGGCAGTGAAGAAATGTCAGCATACATGACATCTTATGTAGAGGCCCGAAAGAGGCTGTTGGAGAAATCGAAGTATAGAGGTTTTTGGCCCTTGGGAAAGGGTAGCAAAGGCCGTGGGAAGAACAAAGGGATGGGCAAGGGCAGGAAGCCGCTATCACAAAGGATAGCAGAGTCAGACTGCAGAAGATGCCTGCAACGTGGTCACTGGAAGGCAGAGTGCCCCGTTCCTGCTGACCAACTTGCTTCAGTCCGACAGAAGAACCAATCTCGTCAGCAGCAACATGTGGCCAACCCCTTCATTCCGGTGCAGGAGAATGAAGACCACGAGGATGTGCTTTTCACCTTCCCCGAGGACTTCGAGGACATCGAGAGTCACCCAATTGATCATGAAGCACACGTTGCCGAGGCCGGGATAGATGGAAAAAGCTACTCACATAATAGTCCCGTAGGTCATCATAACCAATGTGTTTATCGAAAGGACTTGAAAAATGTGTTGAGGAAACTTCCCCAAAACTATCCATCCCTGACCAGGAAGAAAACAATCACTGAGGCATACCATCGTACAACCCCCTCTGCCGAAAAAGCAGGTAGTCAGGAGGGCACTGGGAAAGATATCACGTCGATAGATCCCAAAAAGGTAGATCAAACCAACATAGACCGATCTGATGCAGTGATCCACCAGAGTTGTTCTGTTTGTGATAACATAGCATTTTTCGCTAGCCAGGAATCATATGGCATTGTCGATTTAGGTGCATCACAAACAGTAATGGGTCGGCAGTTGGTTGATGATTTTATGAAGTCCCTTCCTCATGATATCCAACAGCGACATCGTGTGGGAGCCGTTAATATGACTTTTCGGTTCGGCAATAATGGAACAGTTGAATGTAAACAAGCTATGTATATCCCTGTAGGACCAGTATGGATCAAAATAGCGATTGTTGAATCACAGACACCATTCCTGATTTCCAATAATGTCTTCAGAAACCTTAAAGCCGTGATTGACACTGAAAAACAACAGGTATACTTTCGTGTTCTGCAATGCACTGTGCCACTGCATCTTTCGAGCCGGAAACTCTTTTTGATGGACATGTGTCAACTCATATCCATGGCAGCCAAAAAGAAGTTGCCTTTCGACAACAGCCAGCCACAGTCATTCGTGTTTCACACCTCGGAAGCCAATAGTATGTCAGAACAGCCATCTCACCCTGCCGCATCATTAAGTGATAGTTCTTTGGATAAACAACTTGGGGTTGGTTTGAGCGAAAGTAGAAAACCTAGTGAAAATAAATCAGCCGGATGTCACATCGAAGAATCCAATGATCCGACACTTCGGCCCGAGAACGACCGTGATAAAAACGTCAAGGACCCTGATTTGAACGATCAAGTTGTGAAGTGCCATGGCCCCCAAGAAGGAGATGAACCTAGCGGACCGCTTCAACAAGGTTCGCAATCAGGCTCAGGAAGACGATCAGAGGGCTCGTCTTCAGACCATGTCTTTTCAACAACTGCAGGATCGCACGATCCAATTCGGCACGTCGAAGCGGGAAATGCCATTTCACGAGGTGGTACACACAGATCCCGGTTACTGCCAATGGTTTCTTCGAAGCTGGGGAGATTCCAAGAAGCCGGAACATGTGGAATTCCTTTACTACCTTCGCCTCTACATCGAAAAGATGGAAGCGACCAGTGGGACCGAGGAGGAAGTGCAGACACCACGTCCCGAGGTCCTTCGCAGTCAGGGAAAGCTTTCCATGCCCAAGGCGAAAGCCAAGACATCGCCATCGACGGCGAGCTGGGAGGCCATCGAGAAAGAGGAGGAGGACTTGGAGGAGCGAGTCATGATGCACTCTCGCATGGACCAGATGGAGCATGTACTGAGCCAGATTGTACAGCAGCTGCAGCATTTGACAGTTCAGAGCCAGTCAAGTGCATACCCTCAACCACAGTAAAGGGTTCAGAGGCACAACGGTCCATCCTCCAGTCTTTTGTTGAAATGTATAACATCCATAGTGAGGGGAATCACCATGGTTTAGGGGAATCTTGCAACGCAAGTGTCAATGGGGAAAATATCATCTTAAAAGAGATGTGGGGATATATCAAAGAAAAGGGGTACAACATACATCAACCACCATCCAAAAGTTGTGAACTTCTGGAAGTATATTGTTCATCAGACAGTCAACTGACCAAGCAATGCATCCGGGGAGGGAAGCATGCTATTCGTTTCGGCCTCCAACAAGGGGATTTGAGTTATCATGAGAATAGGTGTAAACTCTATGACATCATCATCCGACATCGACCCCGACATATTTGGATGGCACCCAAATGTAAAGCATGGAATAAATGGGCCCAGTTTAACGCAAGTAGATCATCTGAGACTGCAATGAAGGTCATGCAGGCTCGAGAGGATGACCTGGTGCATTTGCAATTGTGTAAGGCGATCTTTGCACTGCAGGTTTCCCGTGGTCCCGATTTCCATTTCCACTTGGAACAGCCCGTTGGATCGGACATGTTGTATGAAGAACCATTGCAAGACATCTTAGATCACACACTCATTGCCCGCTGTGACATGTGTGTTGCTGGTAAACTGACCCATCCTGAGAGTAAACTTCCTTTGCAAAAGGGAACCCAGATCATTACCACGTCTAAGATAGTGCACCACACCATCCAAAGTTGGCGTTGTAATCATGATCACAAACATGACCATATTGCAGGTAGCTACAAAGCATCATCAGGAAAGAGGGAACTCGTTTCGCAATACTCTGAACTATATACTGATGTGTTTGCGAGAAAGATTTTGAGAGCCTTTGAAGCAAGTAACGCTGTGACCGAAAAACATCACATCTCATTGCTTTTTGACACCAATGTGGGAGAGGAGATCGAAGCCGAGGCATCTTCCAACAAGCGTCGACGCTTAGAGGAAAAACAGCCACGGCCTGCGGAATACCCAGAGCCGAAGACACCACCATCCGGCGATGCCACATCGCAACTCTCACTGGACAAGTTAGTCACTGAGGGCCAAAAGATTGCACCCCGTGTTGGAAAAGTCGTCATTGAAGGCGGAGAGTTCTTTCATAGTGTTCAAAACTCTTTTCCCAAACACATCATTCGTGTCGTTGAAATTAGCAAAGGTGTTGACCGATATCGTAAATGCCCCGTTGCAGTGAGAAGAGGTGAGGCACCACTTCGCCGATCGTTTGGGACCACTCGAAACGGTCAGATTTTTGGCGGCCAGCAATGGGAAGAATGGGAGACATGGAGTAATCGTAAGATAACTTCAAAGTGCGAAGCGATGAGAATGATGATCACTGTTTTTGCACGTCCCGTAGATGATAGACCAATAAATGCCAAGAGAGGACATCAGTTGGAAGAAGAAGAAGAAAACCGAAAGAGACCAAAGATGCAGGAAACTGATCAACACCTTAAAGAATTTGAGGCAGAGTTGTTTCCAGAAGAGAAGATCGAAGAAGACAAAAGAGAAGAGATTGTTGAAATACCTCACCAAGAACATGGTGAAAAATTTCTAGCATTGTCAAGAGAAGAACAACAGTGGGTCAAGAAGATTCATCAAAACCTTGGACATCCAAATGCTAGAAAACTCAGCATTGCCCTTGAAGGACAACAGTGTGATCGTAGAATCATTGAAGCCATCTCCGATTTCCATTGCAGTGGGTGCCATGAAATGAGCCAACCAGACCAGCGTCACTGCCGGAGGATCGAGAGTTCAATGATTGCATTGGGTGTGACCTTATCACTTGGACAAATAAGCTAGGTAGGCAATTCAACTTTCTCCACTTCATTGATGCATCTACGAACTTTCATCAAGCCGTCCAAGTGCACCAAACCGATGCCGCCGGTTTGTTTGAAGGTTTCCGTCAGGCATGGCTGCACTGGGCAGGTCCATGTAAGCAAATGATAGTGGATAATGAGTCAGGTTTGTGTTCGGAACAATTTGGCATCCTTGCTCAACAAGAGGACATTCATGTGAAGGTCATTGCAGCATATGCACATTGGCAACTAGGAAAGACTGAGAGACATGGAGATATCCTTCAACATATGCTACGCAAATGTGAAGTGGACACTCCGATAATCCATGATAGTGACTTCGTCTCAATCCTTGACCATTGTTGTACAGCAAAGAACGCTTTAGCCAGACACAAAGGGTATACACCGGACATCTTAGTGCTAGGGAAGAGTCGTAGGTTTCCAGCTAGCAACAGTAGTGACCAGCCCGATGCTGCACAATATCTTGCGGCAAGTGATACACCGGAGGGGGTAGCCTTCCGACAACACTTAGCCAAGCGTGAAGCAGCTCGTCGTGCGTTTGTGGAAATGGATAACCATGACAGACTTCGCAGAGCCACACTAAGAAAACATTGTCCTCATCGTGGTTATCATCAAAGTGGAACCCGAATAATGTTTTGGAAACCTGGTGTAGGAGAGAACCCCGGAAAGTGGATAGGTCCGGCACAGGTGATAGTTCAAGAATCACAGACTGTAGTTTGGTTGTCCTACATAAGCAGGGTTTATCGTGTACCTCCTGAACATGTCCGCCTGTTGTCTGAACGAGAAGCCCAACAATTTGTGAGCACTGAAGGTAATCAGCAGAGTAGGATCCCCGAAGTTTCCAAATCTGGCATTTTTCAGTATGAGGGTTTGACTGGGGGAGGGGAAGGGGCGACCCAAGGCGAACCCCCAAACCCTGAAGCACCATTTGTGGAACCTCCAATAGCACCAACTGGCACTAATGGATCCAGTCCACAGAACGAGCTAGGACAGCCTGATGCAGAACCATCGGGTCCCCCGTCTTTAGACGAACAATATGGCTCAGGGTCTGACGGTATCAGTCCATCGACACCGCCCGAAAGCTTTGTTCCTGAAGGTCCAATGACCGACCCCGCTGGCATTCCAGTCCCGGACACTGAAACCGATGATGAACTCACCGTTGAAGATTACTGGGTAATTCAGGATAATAGAGCCTTTAAAGTCCACAGAAAACCCCGCAAAGAGTTGTTCCTTCCACATCTTGATCCTGATTGTCCCGTCAACATTCTTTCTTTGAAACCCGACAGGACCACTTTGAGAAAAGAAACCAAGTCCGGTTTGATTGATAGCACAAGAGATCGTTGGGATAACTATCAGAATCATGAAGAGCAAGAACAGGAATGGGTAGGGGTAACTGTTTTCCATGTAGAGACTTTATCCGAAGAACCCGAAACGGTCCATTTTGAGGAGGCATTTACAGTGAATCCTGATCAGTACTGGGAATGTGAAATCATCCTCAATCATCAAGACATTCAGCAACTCAGAAAGACAGAAGTCGACGCTACAGCCTTTCTAGTGTCCAGCGCTAAGAAACAAAGGGCTGAGGTCAAACTAAAGGACTTGACCGAGGAACAAAAGAAACAGTTTGATAAAGCAAAGGAGAAAGAAGTAGAACAGTGGCTTTCAACTGGAACAGTCCAAGCAATCCTGCGTGACCGCATTCCGGCAGCAAACATCCTTCGCAGTCGCTGGATCCTCACTTGGAAGGATGTCGATGCCATCGAGGCTAAAGAAATAGGAACGAGTAGAAAAGCCAAAGCCAGGTTGGTGATCTTAGGTTACGAAGATCCTAATCTCACTGAAATTCCTCGTGATTCACCGACATTGCAAAAAGAATCTCGTTCCTTGATTCTCCAATATTGTGCAAGTCAGAAATGGGGGATCCAATCATTCGACATCAAGACAGCTTTCTTGAGAGGGTCCCGTCGGGACGATCGTATTCTGGGGGTTGACCCACCAGAAGAACTTCGAAGGAAACTTGGATTGAAACCAAATGAGATTTGTGAACTGTTAAAGTCAGCGTATGGATTAGTCAACGCACCATTCTTGTGGTACCAAGAGCTTCGTGAAACTCTTTTGAAAATAGGTTTCTCCATCAGTCCATTGGATCCTTGCCTGTTCACGTTGCAAGATTCTAGCGGTAGAGTGCATGGCCATATTGGCATCCACGTGGATGACGGCCTTTGTTGTGGAGATGCCACCTTCGAAAAAGCCCTCATTGAGCTTGAAAGCCGATTTCCTTTTGGGACTAAACGAGAAGGTAAATTTACTTTCACTGGCGTTCGTATTCACCAAGATAATGCAGGTCGGATCCATCTTGACCAGAAAGAATATATAAATAACATCACCCCCATCAACATCCCACGAGATCGTAGGAAGGGTGAAGACACGGTTGTAACAGAAAGTGAAAGACAGGAACTTAGGGGATTGATTGGTTCACTTCAATATGCGGCCTCGAACACAAGGCCAGATATCTCTTCTAGGTTGAGTCACTTACAGTCAAAAATTAACTGTGCAGTTATCAAAGACCTTCTGGAAGGAAATAGGTTGTTGAGTGACGCAAAGAGACATGATGAGATTCGCATAACATACGAGTGTATACCCATCCCTGACGTAAGTTTCTTAGCATATTCCGATGCTTCATTTGCAACTCGAGAAAAGCAACAAAGTCAAAAGGGAGGGATCATCCTTGCAGCCCATCGTGATATCTGTTCTCAAAAACCTGCCATTTCTAGCCCCATTGTTTGGTATTCAAAGAAGATAGACCGGGTAGTGGCGAGCACATTAGCAGCTGAGACATACGCATTGTCACATGCAGTAGATCTTGTCGATTGGATCAGACTGAGTTGGGCTTGGATAAAGAATCCCACCATAAATTGGCAAAACCCCGACAAGGTTTGGGAAAGCGAAAATAAAAGCATAGCAGCCATCGATTGTAAGTCCTTGTATGATGTCATCACAAAGAATAGCACACCACAGTGTCAAGAACATAGGACGTTAATCGAGGCACTGGTGATAAAAGATCATGTAAAAAGTGGCATTACCCTGCATTGGGTTCATTCTGCAGCACAACTTGCAGACGCCTTGACCAAGGCTATGGACACGTATGCCCTAAGACAGTATCTTGAAAATCACTGGTGTTGTTTACACGACATAGATGAAATCCTAAAGGAAAGGGCTGATCGAAAAATGCAACGACAGTGGCTCTCCAATGCCACAAATGGTGATCGCAAAAATGAACCTTGAAAAATTTTGTAGATTTTTTAGGAGTGTGATTTCCAACAATTCCATCTATCCCGGATTGTGTGACACGTCAGGTTCATTCGCCATGGGTCATTTGTGGCCCAATTGCCAGTTTGATTGGACATAAGGTCCAGAGGGGGTTGTGATATGCGGCGTGACGACGCCATGGTCTGGTGAAAAGAGTGCTGCGGTTCAGCGCTTTTTGGTTGACTGGTAGATATCAATCTGGAAGAATCATTTGGGGTTACAAGGTGGCAATCATCACGGGGTCGTGATTCATTTCTGTAACGGTTGATTGGTGAGCTTGAAGATTTTTCTACCATTGGTGTGGATTCCACAATATATACATATATATATATATATACATACATATATATATATATACAAATATACATATATATATATACATATATATATATATTTACATATATATATATATATATCATATGTCCCTTACCCCCCCGACGGGCCGACTCCCAGAGCACTCCAAGAGCTACTTTAGTTTTTAAAACAAACGCCCGTTCCTTTTCAACAAGGCTCTTAAATTCTTCTTTCCTTCTTGAACCCTGTTTGATACCCGAGCCTTGTTTGGTACGAGTCTTCCGTGTTAATCAAAATGTTTCCCTTTCGGTTAAAGCAGTTCATTTCAACGCGTTCTAATCAAAATACCCTATGCATATCACTGATTTTTCAGAAGTTCCCTTCCGTTTTGATGTACAGAAACCATTTCCAAAAACAAACGGAGCTCTTCCTTTTCAAAAAGTCTTCTTGAATATTATCTACCTGTTTTGGTTCAACAATAAAACTTTGCTTGCTCAAATTCACCCTGCCCCACTTTTCTAGTCAAACTCTCTNTGTATGTACATATACGCACATACAGTAAATAATCTGACGTGACATGTATCTTTTTAATAAATTGTCACCAACAGCAAGCCTGAATGTGTCTCCTTTCTCCCAGTGGAGGCATCTCACACTGTGTCACATGTGCAGACACTTTTCCACAAATAAAGCAGTGCAGGAAGTAGCATGCCGCCGTGCTAGCATATTGTGAGATTCGTCAGTGAGGAGACTAGCAATGCTTGTTGGCATCAAGATGTATTAAAGTAGATGTGTCTTTCTAAATCTCAAGGAACAACCACCAGAGAGTGCTCTTGCATCTAGCTCGGCTGGAACAATGTTTTCCAGTGAATCTTTGCTGAGTCCCTGACGGGGCCTGAGCTTTTTTTGCTAAACCAAGCTGCCTGCGTAGCAGACCCTGCCCAGTTTTTCTCGATCTGGAGGACGATGAGTCTGTGCAAGTTCTGGGTACCCGGTGAATGTTGTATGTTGAGGATATTAGTTGAAGGACAAGTGTTGGAATGCAATAGGTCAACATGGTAGAATGGGTCATCAACACGCAGGAACTATCACATGCTGGGACTTTTCACATAGGCTATGAACTGGTCCGGACTCAACTGCACGATTTCGACTCTAGATATAGTCACAGCGCACAAAACAAAACGGTAACGGCATAAGATGTGGCTTTGGCAGAAAAAGAAGACGAGGCTGACGACTGCGGCTGAATTTTTTTCAAAAAAGGTTTGTTTGAAGATCGGTGAATTTGTGGCATCGCAACTTGAAAATCTCTGAGGGCAAACGATCTCGTTGTTGTTTGCTTGTCAGGAGGTGCTTCCCAGTGGAGGCAACGTTTTATTGCCTGGCGCAGGCAATGGATTTCACTGGGAGTTTGAGATTTTCTTTTCAGTTTTAAGCATATGTTTTTTTGATGCTCATTTGCTTTGGACAGGTAATGGTTTTAAGAATGCATTGGTTGAGTTGAATGGATTGTGTTTCATTTTCTTTGGTTCTTGAGTGTGCCAATTTTTCTGCGCCTTTAACTTTGCTTTCATCTTGGAGAACATGAACATCATCCAGTATCCATCCACATTCAAGCTACAGTTATAGTGAATATCAGTTTTAGTCCGTGATAAAAATTCATTATCAGTCAATGTGGCACAATCAGTTCAAATAATGACTGTAAGTCAGTTGTAATCAGTGCTAGTGAGTTCTAGTGACTCTGAAATCACGTCAGAATCAGCTTGAGTCAATGAAAGTCAGTTCTAGTCGGCTAGAATGAGTATTTTTAAGTATAATTGTGATCAGTCAGTCATCACATCACTTCTAGTCAGAAAACTCAACAGAGCGACAGGCCTTGGGAGATTGGCGCTCATGTTGTCAGCGGAGGGTTTTCAAGTGGAGGCCAACGTTTCTTGGCCAACAAAGCCATGTGTCAGACCTATATACCTACGGTCACCTCGTCGTGGTATGTGCTCGCCCAAAACCAACTTCCATCGTTCGCCAAGGATGCTTCTCGCTTGTTTCTCACCTTTGCTGACTATATCCTGAACAGAGCACCAAAAAAACCGATGATGCTCTTTCCCTTGGCGCACGTCTTCTCGGAAAATTATGGTGGGGGGGCCCCTCCGAATTTGGACCGAAGTCGTTTTCACCCCTTCGAAGTGGTTTTTTTTTTTTTGGACCCCTTTGAGGTCATGCACAGCAATACACTCAGATCAGTGTGCCAAGCATTGCACCTGAAAACCTTGTGAACCTCGTGAAGTCAGACCAAACCAGGTGCAGTTGGCGGGATGTTTTTTTTTTGTTGCTGAATGAAGACCAGCCAGGCCACCACTTCGAATTGTTCCAGGCGATTTTATCAAGACCTACCAGGCGTGCAGATCCATTGTTTTGGATCTGACTGGCCATTTTTGCAGATTTTTTTCAGATTTTCACCAACAAAAACACGTCCGAAAAAAATGGCCGCTTTGAATCTACACAATTCATTGAGTTTACGATGGAGTTTACCCAACAGTTCAACAGGACATTTTGAATACAAAAAATTGGATGTAAACTCATAATCTTGTTGGCAGTTGGTAAACTCAAAAAATCCATGGTAAAATGTTATATTTACCAACAAAAACCCGGTTTTTTCACATTTTGTTGGAAACAAATTCACTCCCCACCAGGTTGGTGGGCCGGGCTTCCGTCGCTTTGATGTGACGTGGCCGAAGATGATGGTTCCAGGATTTTTTTGGAAATGGCAGTTTTGCTGACACATATTAGGGAAATAACATACTAGTTGGGTGTAGGTATGTTGATGATTTATAGATATGTAGAGTGTATGAGTATGTATGAGTCATAAGACTATTTCCGTTGCTGACGGCTCAGGTGTTTTGCAGCTAAAGATGAATCTCATCGGATGATGACTTTGTTTTGTTTTCCCTTGAGTTTCATTCTGCAGCGGAAAATCCGGCTGTTTGTCAAGCTGGGTTGTCTCTACAGATGTTGTCCCGTCGGCTTTAAGGCTTTGGTCACATGCTTCTTCATTGATACTCCAAAGGATGTTGAGGAACTCTTCAGAGCAACTTGGGTCTTGTTTTGCGGAGAGTCATCCAGGGCAAAGATGGAGTCATTTCTGCAGTGTTTGCTGTTTTTTTTGGCTGAAAATTTTTGGAAATTCCAGGATCTCATGTTTTTCCGTTTGTTTTTTGGAACGATTCCTTTTTTTTGTGACCTTCTGTAACTGTGGTTGGCTTTGGAAGATTATCCTTCAACCACTTGCTTTTTTAAAAAGGAACACTTTGCAGTTCAAGATGCTTGCGATGAAAGTTTGTTTCTTGAAAAATTGCGATTTTTTGAGTCGTGAAACTCACTCAGGTAATGGATGGCTTACTGGAAGAAGGTGGTGTTTGGGTGAATTTGGGCCCATTGAACTGGAGGAAAGAGGTGGGGATTTATGGCTGCCCATGAAATTCTTGAAACTCCCATGGTTTTCAGAACAACACGGTGGTTGGTGGTGACGTCCTTCACGCGGACCAAGGCAAGGATGAAGCTGACTTGGGAAGAGATTGCGCGGGTTCTCGGGAGACATTTCACCGGATTTCAAGGGGGTTGAGATTTGGTTTCGCGTCGAAAGGATGACATTTTTTGACGGTGTTGGGCCGTTTTTTTTTTCCCAGACATATTTTTCCGGACAGTTTTGTGTCGTGGAGCAGCCGCGGGGTGTTTTGATTGTGCCTGATGTTATGGATTAGGTCTCAATTTGGCAAAGGAAGGGCTTTGAGTTTCTTTCACAGCCACATGGATGCACAGAGGGATGTTTGATCCAAACGGACGAGAGCTTTTAAGTAAAGATGACGTAGTTTTGCTTTGAACATGCTTTTTTGTTGCACAGCTTGAAGGTTCATATATTCAAAACATCATCAAAGATCCCTTTTTGACAGGGTGATAGCATAGCTGAGGAAGAGTATTGAGTGCGACTACCACATTCCACGTGGCCGGAAGAGACTTTCTTTGAATTAGCTTTGTTTACGTGCCATGAAGCTGAGAAAATTTGGCTTGGCGTCCGTGTTAGAATGTGAGACTATGGATTTCTCAAGATCATATAAGATGACATAAGATCACATAAAGATCACAAATTCCGACAATATCAAAACTGGCTGAGTCTTTCAAACATGCTTTTATTTTCACCCCTACTTTGGGAAATTGTTTTCCCCATTTGACTTGCGGCATATTTTTCATTCATGGGTAGCAAAAAAAAAACCAACTTAGAAATAGTTTGTTGATCTCAAAACTGCAGGTTTTACACGGAATCCTACAACGTGGTTCTGAGTGTGGCAGTGAAGCGGTCGAAGGTCCCCAGCGATTGAGATGGCTCGGACCGGGCTTCACCTGAGGGGTGGGTTTCACCAAGGGTGGCTGTACATAGGACGGGAAGGACCAGCGAAATCGCCTGCGAAGGTTTAAAAAAGCACACACACCAAGGCACCAAAAAAGACAAACTGATAGACATTTGTACCAAAATCCTTGAGACATAGAAAAGTTTTTCGAAGCCTTTGACAATGGGTTTCGATTCAAAACATGTCACCCACTGAGGTTCAAGAAATGCAACGCCGCCTTTCGAATGCTGTCATGACTCTGGGGCCGGAGGCATGTTTGCTGAAAACCCTTGTTTTTTTTTGCAGGTTTTAAAGGGATGATATATACTATTCAGTTGTTTTTAAAGGATTATTTCATAAGCCAACCACTAAGGATCCCGTCATGAACCAACCAGGATTCAATCAGCTGCCTTGAGGCCTTTGATGCTCGAGGTATTTCGAGCTTGATGTATGTCCCTTTGGCAGCAACAGAAATCATTTTGGTTTCCAAGAAAAACCGTGGTTTTCAAACCATTCTTGAAACAACAAAAACAAACTCAAAAAAGGAATCCTAGGACTCTCCAGCTTTTTTTTACATATACTATGTATATAATATATTCTTGACCAAAAAGATTCTTTTGTTGCTAGAAAAAACCTTCCAACCCACCCCTCCCTCCATGCCATGCCATGACGTTTCAATTTCTCGAAGGCCTGGGGCTTGATGCGATTCAAGTCCAAGTTGTTGAAACCTTTCTGCATCAGTGCCAGGACCGATGAGTGGATGATGAGTGGATGATGATGAGTGGATGATGATTTGGATTTTAGCAGTTTTTTTTTGTGTTGTTAAGCAGGTGTGTTATATGATGTGTGAAAATTTTTGAAAAGATATTTTTATCCAAAAGATCAGATAGAATTTATCGGATAGATTGTAAACATATACTCTAGAGATATGGCACCGGATACAACCACACGAAATCTGATGTGATTGGGATGATTTTGTTATCCATACAGTAATCGAATTGTGAGAGTGTTGAATTTAAGGCTAAGGTAGGTATTTTTTCATGTGTCGGTTCATCTCTGACCTAACGGCAGAGACCTTTGTTTTGATGGCAGAAATTTCCCTCAAAAATTGGAGGACTCGGATGAAGGAATTTGATCCTCAGAGTATGGACCTCAGAAACCAGGGGTGTGGCTACATTTGTCCAAATTCTGGGGGAGATTTTCTAAATTGAGGCAAACATGAGGACCAAGATGAGCTGTGATCCAAAAAAGGTTGGCACCAAACTTTTATTCTTCTTGTGATTGGTGTCAGCCTTTTTGATTATTTTCTTTTTTTGTGGTGAAAGGGCATCCCTTTTTTTTTTGAAACGAACATGCCAAAAAGAATGAATTTTGCAGTATTTTTTTCCCGCTGTAGTTGTTCCCCAAAGTGCCTTAAAAGGTTCGGCAAATGCTTGTGCCGAGGCATTGCGAATCTGGTTTTTGGCATTGGACTTTTAGGCGAGGTTCAAAATTCACTTTTCGTCGGAAAACATATGAAAACCTGGCAATTCCGTGAGTTTGTGACCTTTTGGGGATGGTTTTTTTGTGACCTTTTTGGGAACGGTTGGAGGTGACCTCCAACGTTTGGGGATAAAAAGGTCACTTTGAATCACCTGCAGTATAAATAGCGATAGTTTTGAATTATCCTTATCAAATTTCTTCGAATGCTTTGAACAAACACAAAAAACAAACGTTTAAAACGCCTCCATTTCCAAGTTTTTTTTTAAAACAACATTTCTACCTAAAAATTCCTTCGATTTTTTCGTGTTGGTTTTCTGTTGGGGGCCCCAAAAGCTCCATCTCTACCTGTCAGGTCTCAAGGGTGAATACCGCGTCCTCGATGAGGTTGGTCGTCAGGTGTAGGGTACCCCAAGGGTCAGGTGTAGAGTTCACCTTTTTTGCGACTCAAAAAAAAATGCCCAAAAACGATGTTTTTTTTAATGAAATGAAAGGAATTCCATGTAAGTAAAGTGAAACAACCTCAGTGAAACCCCATTTTTTATTATTTCAGGCCATTTATCTATAGGGGCCCTTGAGAAAAAAAACCTGTTTTTTTTTGACGATCATTTTGGAAAGATGCGACAGATTTTTCGGCTGTGGCCGTGTTTTTTTTTCAACGAAGGCCACCTAGACTCAAGGAGTTTCATATCGAGGACGCGGACTTTCCCAGTGAGATGGGATGGGTGTTTGACTCACTCAGCCAATGGCTAACCTTTAAACTTTTGGGGATCCCATATTTAGTAGGAAAAATATAGTTTAAACTTTCATGGCCCTTGGGCTGAGTAAGTTGAGGTGAAGCAATGATGGCAAGATTTTTTTTTGGCTCACCAGCAGATGCAACACTTCAAAAAACAGTTGGAAAACTTGGAGTTGTTTTTTCCCATTTTCGATGCAAGAAAAAAATCATAGAGAAATCCTAAATCATCATCCCCAAAGAATCCCCAAAAAGGTCAAACAGCTTAAAAGGCTTTCAGAAACCTTCAGAAGTCTTCAGCACAATCGCAGGAAGTGGTCAGCATGGTTGAGACCTCAGTTTTGGTAAATTCTTAGGTGATTTTAGCCAAAAAAAAATGCATTGCATTCGTGCATTGTTTAGGTTGGTCATATAATGTGTAACTTGGATCTAGCCCCTACCCAGGGTTCCAGTCACCACCAGAATTATTACATTTTTGGTAGGGAATCCCAACCTAAACCTTCATTTTCCACTGTTACTGGCTCCGGGGTAGATCAAATATATCTAACGATTTTTAATTTTGCCTGCTTGGTGATTTATTAGCTTTGACCATCATGATTGTTTCGAACACGGTGTTCTTTCAGGAAAAAAATGCATCCCCCGAAAACGAAAATGGCTGGACTCCAAGCAAAAAGAAAAAAGATGGGATTTCCCGAAATCCAAGTTGGGTTCATCTCCGAAAATCTCAAGTAAAAGGGCGTCCCCCCATTGTTTTTCAGGTGCCAAAAAGCGCCAGCCCAGCCGTGAAGTTTTCGGGGATGGAAACGTTTCTCGGCTCCGAGGTCTACTCCTTGGGAAAACTTGGCTATGCACCTGCGGGTGGCCTATTGGAGTCTATTGGTGATTATGTCTGGAAGCTTAAAACAAATCAAATCATGGGAGGTTGCGGGGATCTTTTGGGGTGATTTTTTGGTGGATGTGGATGGTTTTGATGTTTTTTTTGTGGCAAATCCCAAGATTTTCGGCTCAGTTTGTCTGAGAAAAAATCTGTTAGATGTAGATGAAGTTGACCACCATTTCCTTTTTTGCTGCTGCTACTTTCCGGTCTACTTCAAGCCAAAACATTCTTTGCGTTCCACTGTGCATGAATTCACAAAAAGGATCAATGGCTGTGTAACTGTGTAACTATCTTCCAGTAACAGATTGGTGGGGTTTGCAGAATTTCTTGGGGACTTGGATGAAACAGGGGGAACGCTTTTCGCCAATGGAACCCGACAGATTTTCTGGGGAAAAATCCATGAATTTTCAACTGGAGGTCATTGATCGAGTCGAAGACTTTGATGCCGTGCAGCTCACGAAGCTTGTTTGATCCTTGGAAAGGATGGACATCTTGAAATTCAAGAAACAACGGAGGCAACTTGAAATTCAATTCGACTTCACCTTGTGACTACAGTAAGTCATCCTTTGCTGGGACATTTTTTTTTTGTGACTTTGAACAATGATAGGGTGGAGTTCTAGGATTGCAGGTCTTTTAATCCTATCTTTAACAAGAAGCATTTCGAAAGCATTTTCCAACTTAAGAAGGCTTCTTGGTTTCCAACTCTGCTAGCTTTCTTCACATACATTCAGCAACAATTCAGCCTGTTACAACCAGACCGAAACCAACCATTCACCCCTTGATGACGGCAAGAAGTAGACGAAGAAACACTGGGTGTGCAACTTTTCATCGAAACATGAAAGCAATTTGTTATTACTGTATTCTGAGATGTGTCACCTGATACTCAGGTGGTTGCTGCCAACGAGCTGGACTTTGATAAACGAAGGCAACACCAAGTTGACAAATGCATTGAGAATTGGAAGGGGGAGCATTTCGCAGATCAGTTGCTTTCAGACCAAAAGATGTTGGCGGATTTCAATCGAACCTTGTATTTTGCCTTTTGGATTATCAACCTGTCAATACAGATACCATTTGGACATGGATTTGTATCCCAAAAGTCCTGTGGCTTTTAGATGCCGGCTTGTTGAAATCCAACCGTTTGAAGGTTGATGCTCGTCCTGTGGAACCACCTAGCAAGGCACGTTTTTCGAAATTTATGCAGTTTGTCACAGTTTTTCTGGAGATGCAACGTTGATGGTTCAGAAATTCGGTTGTCACTCACCAGTTGAGGAAGGTCGGGTAGTTGAAATCCCATTATGAACCGACGGGTGTTAGCACCGTCCCAAGTGGTTTTTCCTGGGATTTGGTTCAGGATTTACAGGATTTCTTCCATCAACAGTAGATTTTACTCCTTTTGTCCAGGGAGATCAAAATGTTCTCTACCCACCAGCTGGTAGTATTGGTCGGCGCCTTGAACTTTGGGAAGTTCGGAAAATCATCTAAAAAAACAGTGCCGGCTGGTAGGAGATATGTGATCGTTCCGTTCCCAGGAGAATCTTGATTTTGATACAGAAACTACCTATTAATCCCTGAAGTCTTGATTGAATGGATTGAGAAGCATTTCTCTGTGAATTTTTGAGATGAGACTTCTGCCTCTATGCTGAAGATGGTTGTTTTGTCGAGGTGCGTAGTGCAGCTAAACGCCGTGTGCGACATGAGAAGTTTACCAAGGCACCTGGCTGTGTCAGAGTTGGCCCTTGAAAAAATAGGCCTTTCAACCCCAAAAGGAAAGGCTGAAAAAACCCCATGAAACCATCATTTTTCAGGAGCCTTTTGGTCGCTACAAAATGAACCCACCAGAAATGGACTGATTCCTCTTGAAGGCGGTGAGTGAAGAAGTCCTGGATCGTTTGAACGAGCTCAACCGAGACAAGGGCTCAGGGTAGGTTATTGGGAGCTACCCTTGGGATCCTAAACATCCAACTTTTTGGTGATTGCAACAGTCACAAAGGACAGCAACAGACACATGGATCCAGTGTTATCATGTGTTATCTATCTGCCACAATGCCTTTTGCTGTGTAAAAATCTAATGCACCTGTGTGTTTGAGGATGCCCGGCTTACACAGATTATGGACAACTTGAAGATCTTGCAAAAATTGGTATCTCGTTAGACCCTCAGTTCAATTTTTGATGTTTGAATGGGTGGTTTCTTTCACACCCATCTGAGGAAAAAAGAAGATCGTCGAAAAAAAAGAGTGAGAGCCCGGATTTTTTTTCAAAAAAATCCACACATGCGGTGCATCCAACAGCGATTCAGCTTTGAACTCGATAGCAGATGGACCGCGTATTCCAATGAATCTTGAACCTCCCTCCCAAGACTCGCGCGCAAAAAAAACCACAAAAGTCATTCTGTGATCCGATTGCCTCATTTGGCTTGAAAAGGTTATCAAACACTTTTGATTGAAATGGTAGCCTTGTGTTGAAAATGATTCTTGGATGCTGTCATTTGCCAATCATCCTTGGACATCTGATTTTTGGGAAGGCAGAGGAAGGTCAAAATGAGGAAGAGGAGGGTGAGGCACATATCACCAATGGGGAGATAATTGTTGGCACTTCAACATCTAGATGTGTCATTCCTGAAGATGATAAAGTTTACACTTGAAATCTGACCTTCCAGGATGAGGATGGTGAGACAGCAGGCACAACCACGAAGAAGAAAAAGAAGAAGAAGAAGGCAAGGCTGGTTTTATGCAACTTCAGTATTTACATCGTGTATTTGCACTACATGCAGCTGCATTACATGGCGAGAAGCAAGCGACCAGGGAGTGATGTTGTGCTTCCAATATTGCCTGCACAAAAGATGCCCCTCCCATAGTTGAGAATTGCAAGGGCATTTGGTGATCATGGTGATGTACAGCTTCGATACATTGTGCCTCCGCAATTCAAGAGTACCCTATGTAAAATCTTAAAGCACTACTCTTCGCTTAACGCTGTTTTTTTTAAAGAATCAGTTTGTGGAGGAAGTGACAAAGTGATACATATGCCTGCCCTCACAGCTTTTTGCAGCCTCTGGGTTGCTTGGATCGTAGCTCATAGCAGCAGTGTCTTTAAGATTTTTCAATGTGTTTCCCCTACACCCCAGCTACCAAGGGAAACTAGTCACGATAATCTCATAGTTTTGCAGCTACTAAAAGCAAGCGTCTTTTTCCATTTCTTTTCTGCAGCTTTATTTGTTAAGGTGTCAAAAGGGAAGTTGAGAAGTGATCTGAGCCTTTGAAAATGACACATAGCCAATATAGCCAGTTGAAATGGCACAACCCTTCAACCCTTGGCTTCTGTGATATGTCGCCCTTCGCATATTTAGAGCCTACAGATGCTGACGAGGTGGGGTGAAACCCCAACCGCTGTGTGGGGAGGATGTGTTGGGTCTTAAAGTCTATCAACTGCAGGGCGTGGAGATCGACGCATCAAAATGCTCTGCCAGTTGCAGTGCTGATGATGCGTGGCTTGGCGTTCGAGGACGTCCTGGTGTACTGAAAGGCCTGAACATCATGAAATTTTAGAGAGCACATTTGTGTTTTTTGGTAACCTTTCAGCTTTTCAGTGTTGTTTCACCTAATTCACAAAATGTTTTCCCTTTCTCCAGTCACAGGCTGCAAGATGTTTCTGTCTTTGTCAAAAAGTTGTGCTAATGATAATGGTTCATTGTTGGTTTGGGGCCCCGGTGGTTTGGATTCCTGGCATTTTTCCATTAAAAGGGTACTTAAGGGCCCCTCCCAAAAAAACCCAAAACACCAACCACCAACCAGCAACCAACAAGCATTAGCTGATTGGGACAGGTGCCTATCAGTACGAGGTGGAGTTAAAGAATGAATGTTTGTTGCGTGTCGGATGGGCTGCACTGGAAGGTCGACGGGCTCTTGGTACTGACGAGCGTTCATTTGGATATGGCGGCACGGGGATGAAATCCAATTGTGGCAAATTTGAGCACCTTTGTCTGAGGCATCAATCATTTTTGTGTATCCAGTTATTATATTCAGTTTGTTTTTTCCAGCTCTTTGAAAAAAAGGTGTTGAGGAAAATGGTATAGATTTCAACATGTTTTGTTTTTTGCAGGATTTTCCGTGTTTTTTTTCAAAAGAGAAGGGCGGCCATGTTTTGGATGGTGGTCTTTTCACCTGAGGAAATACGGCGAGATTTTTGAGGCACAAACAGGTGCAGTGGTAACATGCCTGTTGGATCGTCAAAATCCACGTCGTTCCAGCATCAGTCCCGTGGGCGAAAAGTTGCCGTGCTACTTTTTTTTGTTTGGATTTGCTTGGAAAGTTTAAATCAAGTGTATAAGTTATAAGTATATCTTAATTGTTGGTTTGGGTTGGGTGGTGTTGAAAAAAAGGTGTTTCCTTTTTCCAAAACAACGCCTCTATTTTTTTTTCAAAATAGTTCATGGTGATTAAACACCCACCAACACGAACATTACAACGTCCCGCCTCTAAATCTGGGGCCCCGATGCTCAGGTTACTGTTTAAATGGGCGAAACCTGGGTGTGGCCTTCAGATTGCCCGCATGGTTGGCTGATGTACCGCTTTTTCCAGCGATTTGTGGCCGAGAAGATTGGCAGGTTTCGGGAAGAAAGAAACATACGGTTTAGCTGATTTTTTTGAAGCTTACCCGGAGAAAACGGAAAAAAACATGGTCTATTTTTGATTATTTTTGTTTGGGTGGTGGATTTAATGTATATCAAGGATTATAGTGATACGACCATAGAAATTACATAGCATTTCACGATAAAACCACCATAAAGAATACCAATTGTCTACAATTCTATAGAACCACCCCCCCCTCCATTTCATCACTCCACTAATGTGGTTTCATTTCAAAAATCTCTGGGACCCCAGGCGACTTGCCGCTTCGGTGATTTGACCTTTCCACATGGAGGTTTCTGGTCTTTGGAGGAAGCAAATCGTGGAGATCTTGCAGATGATGCGGGGGGAGCAGCTGCGGCTACGGCAGTTTTTGCAGCTGCACCCTTTGTGGAGGAAGATGTCAAAGTGGAGTTTGTGTGAAACATGTGTTTTTTTTTGTTTCCATGGTGTTTTTGTGACACCAGATTTGCAGGAATGTTTGAAGGATAATGATCAAAAAGTATGAGAGTTTTTCTGATCAAATCAGAGTGATATTTGATGATGTCAGCCAAGGTCAATAGAAATTCTTTTCTTTAAGGGATTTCCTCTAATTTCTTACACGATCACTAGGACCCTTGCTACCAAGACACCTGATCTTCCTGGTAAGGAGCGTGAGCTCAAGCAACTCGATGTGCCCGATGAGAATTTGGTGGAGCTGCGTTCCGAGGAAGAAGTGGTTGAGAAGGAACTCAAATCTTGGTTGATCCAAGACTCTTGTCCAAACATGTGCCAAACCTATTCTTCAAAAAATCAAGGTTTCTTCCAGAAAAGGATTGACTTGAACCGGGCTGCCAATGATGTTTTTCTTTTTTTCTTTTCCAAACCTTTCAGAATTGGACCTGTGACCCTCATAGGACTGGGGTCATTTCAAAATGCAGATTGCCGAAAATGAGATCACCTCAAAAAATTCTGCAAGTGAAGATTGAGGAGTATGGCATCAGCAGTGCCGACTTCCATGCTGAATTTGGTGAGCAGAAGCGAAACTTCGCTGTCTTGGCCTTTACCACTCATCGTGTTGCACGAAGCATGGTCAATGCACCACCACCTGGTCTTTTGGTGAATCTCAGGTGCCTACTTTTTGGTCAACAAAGTCTTGGTGGTGGTGGTTTCAATTTTCAAAAAAACCTTGGGAAGATGATCCATTTTGACGATCGCGCATATTTTTCATTCATGGGTTGGTTGGTGAAAAACCACCACAACTGGATTTGCCTTTTTTTTTGGCTTGCTTGTTGTGTCTGGGGTTGAACCGAAGGCCTGCTTTCAGCAAGGAAGCTGAAGCCATGCTCCTTTTGCGAAGACCAAACAAGGGAGCTACGACGGATGTGGTGGCCAGGCGTTTAATTGCAGGCAAGGAAACCTTGATGTTTTTGGCAACCCATCTTTTTGGGGGATTACTGTACTTTTTATACCAGAAACAAAGGAACCTCCATTGCCATGTTGCTTGGAACACCCCTTTTTCAGGTGCGTTGGATGGTGATGTGAAGCTGACCAAAGAGCAGCTGCGACAAATCCGTGCGAAGGCGGAGGGCGCCACGGCGTCACGGCTGCGGAAGCCTCCTCCAGCACCGACCATGCCTACCTTAGAGACGGAGTCTGAGTCGGAAGTTTCCACTGCGCCTGCGGGAGAACCTGCACCACCAGCAAAACGACAGGGAGAAGGGTGTCTTGACAGAAACGCTGTCATGTTGTAAAGTTAAGAATTTCAACAGGTAGGGGGTAGGGTAACTGGGCTTTTAGAATTGCTTTAGATATAGATATCATTGATATCATCCTGAACTTGCAGTTTTTTTTTGCAGCACAATCCCATGAGATCCCAAATTTCAGGCGAGAAGACTCCAGGCCAAAGGAATCCCGTGCCAATCCTGGTAGCCGTTTGTTGGCTGGTGCTTTACGTGGTGTCATGGGAGAGAAGTTGGGGTGCTCAGATGTTTCTGTTTTTCTTCTGATATTCTGATCTCTTTTCTCAAAGACGGAGCATGGCTTAAAATGTTTCGTTGCTTTTTGTGCCTACTTTCACGAAAAAGATGCGGTTGGATCTTCTTTTATTTCAAGTTCCCAACGAAAGAGCCCAATCCGAATTCTGATTGAAAAACTGCTGGGTGTTGCTTCCTGGAAGAGGTCTCGCCGTTCTGCGAAACCCGACAAAAGTAAAGGTCCAGGGAAACGGTGGGGAAAGATGTGGAACAGTGTAAAAAAGGATTGACATTATAGTCAGAGTTAAATTGAAGTTGCAAGGGAGGATTATACCATCCCCAGTTGATATGGAGAAGCAAATGATATATCTTTATTTAGATACTCGGAAGTAACCAACCCTAGTGCAGGATTTTCTGATGATTGTTATGACATCGGTCATAAATGTTTCTACATGAAAGCGAATGAAACATGGTTAGGGGGACACTCTCATATCCAAGCTTTGAAAGCTTCTACACAGACACATGCGAGAAAAAATGCAGCGAGAGAGAGACTAAATGACCAGACTTACCCATACACATACACACCACAGGCACATAGAACATATAATTAGCATACACCCTGGAAAATTAACATGGAACCTCCAAATCACCCAGTTAGAAAGGAAAGTGATCTGAACCAAACCTCCATGATTGTGTTCCATGATGTTCCATGTTAATCTTCAGGGCTGTACTCATCTGTAAACGCCTAACACCATGGGATTTCGTGGTTTCAAAGATCGATTCTTCCGGGCGCACCCAGAGTTGGACGTCAATCTCTGCCCGTATCACCAGGCTACGCTGAAGTGCGAAAGGGACCCAAAAATGCGCTGTGGGCGTAAAGAGAAAAGGATGAAACGGTGATTGCTGACCTTTTCTGGTGGTAGGGGAGTCAAATTGCAAGCTGAGAACACATGTCAAATTGCACCGGTCCACACCTTTAGTTGGTAAAAACTCACTTGAGTGCCTTGAGCCAAGTTTATTCCAGCTCACATTGATGCCTTTAGATGCTGTTTTCATCCTCCAGGGTGGCGGCCAAAAAGTCTTCAACACGCCTGAGCAGGACATTTCCGATGATATTCTTACGTTCAGAAATGGGACCCATCACCAGTTTTTGTATTTTTAGTCATGTTTAGCCAAACAAAATAGATCTTTGTTGTGGCCAAGATAGATATTTGTTGTGGCCAAGACATTGTGCATGTGAAACATCCAGACAACACCCATGTCTCCTCGCGCTTCAGGATAACAGTAGCCTACGGAGAGTGAAGAATTGGGCGGCACAAACACAGTGGCGACAAAGTCCTGCTTTTGACATTCCAGTTGCTTAGCATAAAAAACATTTGAGGAAACTTGGAAGGTAGCAACTCATCATCATAAAGGGGGGGCTTGCTGCAGCGTGATAAATGTATAGAACATGGTTGCAACATTCCAAGAAACAAAATCATCATGAACTAAGGTCAGCGAGCAGTTTCCTGATAATCAATTCCCGTTTGGGGAATGTGTTGAGTACAGGGCTCGGTTTCTTGGGAACATCGCAAAACATGACACGGGTTGTTGAACCATGGGCAAATTTGGCCAATTTGCTAGGGCATTAGTAGTTGGACCAAAGGTATATTGGGTCAAATGCCTTCCGCACCACATCGGCTGAGAAGCGTGAGGTGCCAGGATGTGTTCGAATACATTTTTTTTGAAAACAACGTCCACAACGCAACCAACCTGAAAGACATGTTTCATTTGAAAATATCTGAATCAACAACCTTTGTCCTGTTCTTTGTGTTTTTTGTTTTGTTGTTGTGGGCATTGAAATTGTGTGAAGATTTTTTGCGTCAGTTGGAGCGCTTGGCATCCTATGACTACGAGAAAATCCGCAAGGTGGGGGGAGTTGAAAGGTCATCATTTTCGCCCCGTAAATCGTGCATGGGTATTTTTTTCGTAAATAGATATATATGTCATGTCATGTCATATTATCCTATAATTCAAAGAACAAAAGCCATAGCATTTAGCAGCTAAGTGCAGGTAGAATTTCTGGTGCAGTGAATTTTTAACAGAAACAGATTGAGATTCAATAAGCATGTTAAGAATTTATAATTTGCTGAAGAAGGGCTTTTTGGTTGCTTCCATTTTCTTGATGCAGGCGGGTGAAGTGCATCGTCAGGTGAGGAGGCAGGTCTTCCATCCAGTTTCACATGTATTCACATCATGTTGATAGAAGTAGCTATTATGTATTAGATGCCCATTTTTGTTTTTTTAGCAAATGAATGTCATACAGTGATGTGGGTATCATCTAATATGGTCGCAGAATGGTTGCATATATGAATATATCATATCATAAGAATCTAGAATATCCTATCTTCCAAAAGCATGGCACCATTTTTCCACCTTTCGATCCCGTGCTTTTTTGGGGCAAGGTACGTCCAGTCCTACGTAAAGCCTGGCATGAAAATGACGGAGATTTGCCAACGCCTCGAGCGAAAAACGCACGAGCTGGTCGTGGCAGTCCCGGCGAATTGCTGCATATACATTATATAGATACATCATATCATGCACACATACACGGTACATTTATATTGATATATATACATAATGATATACGCTTTATTATATATGCCACCCATGTTTATCTGCTGTGACTGCAGCTTCAGTGGTTCATGAACAGGGCTTTGACCGGTGGCCTATCTGCTGGCAGTTCGCTAGCATTGGGTCTAAGGTTACTTGATTCATTTAGTGCCCCCGTTGCGCCCGTGTTTTCTGAGCCATTGCTCTGTGCAGAGCAAAACACTGACTGGCACTATCCTTCACTGCTGATTGGAATTCTGGTGGGACTTGCTCTGGGTCCATTTCTCGAGGCATTTGTGACGCTTCGAGTTTGGCAATACCAGCAAGCGCTGCGAAGGCTGGCTGATCAAATCCCTGGTGTGTTGGGGCGCGACACTTTCCGCATTCGGTGATCGTATGCAACGCAGAGAACCTGATTTGGAAGATCAAGTGGGCGAGCTGCGTGAGGAGGTGCGTTTTCTGCGCTCTGAAATCTCCAAGCTGCGACGTGAAGTGCAGTCATTGGGGTCTGGATCGTTGGATAGCCGCTTAGAAGCTGAAGAGAGTGCAGCTTCTGAACGCAGTGTGGTTGGAAGCTACACTTTTGTGGACGAAGAGCCGACAATCGGTGGAGCTGGCTTGCCTAGTGTCGGCGGCTCTTCTGGTGTGATTCCTGCTGGATTAGTGGTTGGTGGTGGTGAGGATTGTGAGCAGCGGCCGGTGTCCGCTTCATATCCCAGGCCTTTGACTTGGACTGAACGTGAGCGTATCTGTGACAGGATCGCCCATTTCCTCTTGCGTGCATTGCAAGGGGACCATCGTGGTCCATCTGGTCGAGACGAGATCCATTTGTCGTCTAGATTGTGGCTGGTTGCACGCTCGTTTGAAGGTCAAGTTTTTCGGCCTCTCCGAGTGTACCGTCGATTCAGTGACTGCAAACTGGTGGTGAAAAGAGGAACCGATCTTGGTTCCAGTGTGTTCATCGGAGTTCCCAGTGAGCGGGAAGGGAGAAGGATTGCTTTTACTTCGGGCCTTGGTTGGCCTGACAGCTACTAACTGACTTATGGAAGAATCGGATGAGGGTCCAGAGGCAGAGGGTGGTTTCAATTTTCCTTTGCTTGCTGAATCCGACGGAAAGGTTAACGTGAATTTTGAATTTGCTGCATTATCGATAGAAAGTGGAGTGACTGTGGAAATCGTGCCTGTGGCGCTTATCGACACGAAGTTGTTGGTAGCAGTTCCCGCCGCAGCATGGCATCGGCAGACGGCTCGACGTGTTTTGCCAACAGCTGGCTTTTCAAAGATGGTTCCGGTGGATGTCCTCCAGTGTGCAGTGGGGGACCGTACAGTTTCGCTGGACTCTTCTATGAGGATTTGGATGGGGTTTGCAGATCAGAGTGTGGTTTCGGAGATGGTTTCAGCCGACGATGTGGAGTGCTTGGATTATCAGTTTTTGGTTGGCGTATCACCGGGCTGTCTGCCCTACGCCACCAGTTTGGTGGATGCTGCTCAAGAGCATTTTGCTTTTCTGTCAGCGGAGGAGCCTGTGGATCAGGTCGGTGTGGGCGAAGGCGCATCTGGGTTGGTGCTGGAAGATCGCATGAGCCGGATGGAACTGGCGATGGAAAGTTTGAGCTCCGCCATGACTCAGTTGTTGGAGCAGAGAAATCCAGACAAGACTCGGGTGACTTTTTCCCTATCCGTGGATCGAAGAGAAGCTTCAAAGGCAAGGCCTCGTTCTGCCCTTTTGGAGAAGTACCCAGACCTGGATGCTTCGGTGGTGACTGCGGCCCAAGCTGCAGGTGTGAGCGAGACAGCGTTGTTGGAGATGCAAAAGTTGATCGGTGCAGGGCTTCCAAAAGCAAAGAGACTTCAAGAGCCGACGTTGGGGCAGTCTCCAAAACGGGCTGCCAAAAAGAACGTGCTGTCGGAGAGCGAGAGCGAGGAGGAGTTGCAGCTCGTCGATGGTGGGTCGCAAGATGGCTCTTCAAATCCGACAGTTGCAAAATCTTTGCATCAACTCACGAAGATTGTTTCTGCTCTGACTTTGCAAAGGAGGAAGAAGTCTCAGATCTCACGGGTGGAGGCTGCACTGGACGGGATCTCTTCGACAGGACTGACAGACAGTGGGACGTTGGGCAGTGGAAAGAAAGCAGCGGCAGCTCGTCGTGTGCTTCGCAGTTCTCTTTTGGAGACTCCAGAAGAGATATACGAGTTGGTGGAGAAGTACATGCTGGAGGACCTGTCGTTGGCCACCCAGACTCCGGGACAACCGGCACCTCAACTGTCGGCCCGAGCTTGGATCGAGCACAGGAGCAAAATTGGAAGTTACAAGACGTCGGCTCACTGCGCGTGGAGCGCAGGAGGTATCTTAGATGCCTTGATATCTGGAAACGCGGCACTGGCACGTGCACGTGCTTCCCTTCTGGTTTTGATGCTGGATCAAACGGCGGTGGACAAGGGGAGCTGGGTTTTGAGTTCAGAGTTGAGCCTGGAACCTCCCCCACCGATGTCGGTATTGGCATCTCACGTACCACCAAATCCCAACGATGGAGAAGCTCCTTTCAGCAAACTTCTAGACCCGCGGTGGGCAGAAGTTTCCCTTCAGCATCTACGGGAAGCAGAAGATTACGCTGCAAAGAGGTCCAAGCTGGGACGGAAAGGAGCCACAGACGATGTAGATCTCCCAAAGCCGAAACTAAAGCCGAAGGCGAAGGCCGCTGGGAGCAGCGGCAGCACAGAGTAGTTGACACTGCTGGTTGTTTGGATGGTGACTTGGATCAGGTTGATGAGGGTACGAAGAAGGCTCACGTCCTTGGTTCTTTGGCTCCGTCTATATCGGTGGCGTCGTTTTTGAATTCGTGGCCTCGACTGCTTCTACGTTCAGGTGGGGCACTTGGGAGTTTTTTGCAATCTATGCTCAACATTGTGCCAGAGAATCGAGATGATTCTACCGGCAATGGTTCTACATGGCCGATTCCGATGCCATACCCTGAAGCGTTTAGGGCTTCTGGATCAGTTCCCTTGTGGCGGAAGAAACGGACATGCCTACAGGTCTTGGTGCTGAACTGGTGTTGGCTAGGGGGGCCGAGCAAATGCCCCGATTCTCTTTGGCTGGGCCGGCGGTTATCGGCTAGGCAGTGGAAGGTGATTTTTTCGCTGGAGAACCTTGCTGAGGATGCGAATTCAGTTGGTGAAGTTAGCGCGGTTGATATGGGCCGCACTGCTGGAAAGGTAGAGCTGCAGGACAATGACATTGCAGCTATACATCGAGCTTGTGACAGTTTGCATAGCTATTCCAATAGTGCGGGACTTTCTCGTGCTAGAGTGCATGTGGAACCTGGTGATGATGGTAGTGCATTGAAAGGAGCTTTTGGGTCGGTGGTCGGTGTGGCTCCCAAGAGCTCTTACATTGCAGCAAAACCGATTGTGGCAGACCGGTTGATGTTCAGTGGTGAGCCGAAGTTTGATCCGGCTGAATTTCTTGATGTTCGAACTGCAGAGATGTATGAAAACCCTCAGCACTTTTCAGACTACAAAACAGCTCTGCCTCCAGTTGGTCGAGTGCGTGGTTGTCGCCAAGAAATTCTGAAACTGTTTCGTAAGCTCGCTGCAACAAAAAGACTGGTGCCGTTAGCTAGTGAGTTGGTGGATCCGAGGTTCACCTCGGGCCTTTTCAGTGTAGGGAAAGACATGGAACGTGACCGTCTTATCATGGACTCCAGACCGCCTAACGCTGCAGAAGAAGGACTGAATAAATGGACCCAGTGTGCCGCCAATGCATTCAACGTTAGTCAGCTGGAGATTCGTCCCGATGAGGTCTTGCTCATGAGTGGACAAGATGTCAAAGATTTTTATTATCAATTTCGAATAGGGCCGAAGAGAGCTGCTAGAAATGCTCTTAGCTGCTTCCTGTCCTATGACGAGTTGGTTTCTATTTTTGGCGCAGCTGATTGGCTGCCGTCTTCAGGTGGCTATGTTGGATTAAACACGTTGGCGATGGGGGACATTTGTGCTTGTGAGTTTGCACAAGGCAGTCATTTGGGGTTACTACTGCAATCCATGACAGCTTACCCCAGAGAGTTGCTGCGATACAGAGCTCCCTCACCTCGGTCGCTTTTTACTGTGGGCATAGTGATAGATGATCTGGTTATGTTGGAAAGGGTGTTGAAGAGCGCTGAACAGGTGGAAACAATTTCAGACGAGCGTATGAAGAGAGCTGAGGCCGCCTACAACAGAGCCGGCTTGCCAATCCAAAGAAGGCATTTCACAAACAGACTTCAGCTTCTTTTTGGGGCATCAGTGTGGACGGTTTGAAGGGCACGATGCGTCCAAACCCACAACGGCTGTGGCCTTTGGAATTGATAACCTGGAGGGTGATAGCGTTGGGAGTGGTGACGATTTCTCTCCTTGAAAGTTTGATCGGGTCGTGGGTGTCCGTCTTCATGCAGCGTCGACGGATGCTCAGTGTACTAGATCTAGCTTTCAAGGCCATTCACAGTGGTGCTGCTCCGGAGCATGTTTTGAGGATGGCTCCTGGATTGAAAGACGAACTGGTGCTTTGTTGTTTGATGGGCACTATGACAGTCTGCAACTTGAGGGCGGGGACTTTAGCAGTTATCAAGGCGACGGATGCTTCTGATTGGGGCATGGCAGCGGTAGAAGCAGTTGTGCCTACTTCAGTTTGTCGTGAAGCTGCTCGTTATTCCTTGTCGAAAAGTTTGTGGACAAAGTTGCTGCCTCCGTCGAAAGCCTGGTTGAAAACGAAGCAGCTTATAGCTGCAGCTGACGAGCTGCCTGGTGAAACCTTTTATGACACACACCCGTTCTGGGTGGTGCTGGCAAACTTTCCATCTTACAATGAGCTGTGGCGTCGACCTTATGAACGCCCCTGTCACATAAATATTGGAGAGCTGACTGCACACTTAAAAGAGGAAGCCAGGGTGGGAACCAAATTTCCTTCTTCACGTTGCTGCTATGGGCTAGATTCGCAAGTGGCCCTTGGAGCCCTCGTCAAGGGGCGAAGCGCCTCTGCTGGATTGAATGCTCTTCTGCGAAAAAGCTTAGCTATTCAGCTAGGCTATGATTTGTATTCCCACCTGGGATATTTTCCATCTGCCATCAACCGAAGTGACGGTCCAACTCGTGGCGTGGTGCCTTTGCCTCCGACCATTCCTGAGCCTGATTTCTGGAGCCCCTTGGTTGAAGGAGACTATACTTTGTTTGAGGAGTGGTTGGATGCTCAGGGTGCTCCCGACACTGTTTCCAAGACTGACGAGGAGTTCAAGCCTTTGGGAGCTCATGGTTTTTCTGCAGACGTGTCGAGTGGTCGCTGTGACGCTTCTTTTGAGCTTGAGAAAAAGGAGATTGACGGTAGCTCGGTCTTTGCTGATACTGGTGGTGATGGTGAGTCTGGTGAGGGATCGCTGCTGTCGACTGAGGCAGTGCGCCTTTTGAATGTCATTCCTTCGAAGTTTGTGTGGTGGCCGAAGGGTTCCAGCCGAAAGTTTTTGCGGCCGGGTGCCTTGGATCTTTACTCTGGCACAGCTGGGGTTGCTCGCTATCTTCTGACTCATGGCGCTCCTTTTGTGGTGGTGGTAGATTGGAAGATGGGAAGCGAAGCCGATCTGTTGCAGGTCGAAGTTCAAAACCTTGTGTTGGATCTGATTCGGGCTGGAGCTTTTGCAGTGTCGGGAAGTGCAGTTATTTGCAGTTCTTTTTCAAAGGCGATAACGCCCGGGGTGCGGTCTCCACGTTACCCTAGGGGACTTCCAGGAATGCGTCGTAGCATGAGACTTCGTGTTACCCAAGGCAATCAACACGCTGACTTCAATGCACGGCTGATATTAGTTGCCGAAGACAATGATGTGTGGTGGTGGCTTGAGAATCCGGATTCATCCTATCTTTGGATTCAAAGGGGCTATGGTCGATTTCGACGGCCTGACAGTGACTGGCTGTATCGGGTCGACTTCTGCAGGTTCAAAGCCAGGTGGAGGAAGAGAACTCGTGTTGCCACTTCTCTGCCAACTCTTCCAAGAAGAGCCTACCGTCGCTTAATTAAACAACTGTTAAAAATTAAGCTAACAATGCTAAAAATCATCAAAATCCAGACATTGCTGGAGGTATCATGGCCCAAATTTTGCACGCCATGATCACAAATGCTTTACATGTACCGAGCATGTGCACGATCAAAACCCATAGCGACCACACATGCTATACCTTTTGAGCCATGAGAGCTCGCTAATTTCCACCATGGTGCAATCCAACAACTTGAGCCAGGCTTCCTATAGGCAAATTCTGTGACTTGAGCCAGGCTTCCTGGAGGCAAATTCTGCAACTTCCGTCGATATGTATATGTATACACACATATTATACATATTATTAATATCATATTTGCTAAATCAAAAAAAATCACATGAAAACTGCCCGCACTTCGAATCACTCACCTTTTTTTCGACCTTCCATCTCGGTTTGTGCGTGTCATCCATGCGCACAACTTGGCACTTAACTCGGTTTGTGCTTGTCATCCTTGCGCAGGCTCCATGCTGCTAAGCTTCGTATCGTTCCAATTTTATCGGAATTTCTCAAATGGTTTCACCTGAGAATCGAAGGCATGCATGGATTATATACCTTAAAAGCGTCAGCCTCGACATATGCCCCGGATGAGATCGCTCAGCGATTCTCTTGGTGCGGGCTATGAAATCTTCATCAGAATAGTTCTGATAATATCGAGGATTCGCCGGCAAGAAATGCCACACAAGGTGGCCCAGAAAATGCAGCTTAGGTCGAAAGTGGTATCGAACCAATTTAAGGCTGCAAGCTCTGTCGGCCAAACAGTTGAGAGCCGATCGATAGACGCAATATGCCCTTCGAAATTCACAAACTGCAAAGGGTGTCAGATATCGACCATGGTGCAGCATGAGAACCTCCATGGTGGCAAGGCCACCAATCAAGCCTCGCATCCACCTCGCAAATTGGATCGACCGAAGTAACAAAAATTCACCAATCATTCATCCAGATCGAGCTCCCAAGCTAGAAAAAACCCAAAGATCAAAATGGTAAACTTGCATCATTCAAGCCACAAAATGTGCTCTTCAGACTCATCGCAGTCCAGCTGTTGCAGCATTGCAGAACACCACAGGATCAAATAGCGGCAGGCCGTCGCCGATAGAATCTTCTGTGAGATCGAAGGAAATGCAGAACCGCCAGCAGGCCGCAAGACGCTCGCAGTGAAAAACCTCCGAGATGCTCTGTCGGTCACTCCTCGATATATTTGGTTTGATCAGCGAAGCCATGTTCTACTACAAACAAAACAAAAACAAACAAACAAACAAACAAACAAACAAACAAACAAACAAACAAACAAACAAACGTGTACGTATGGAAAAATCAACCATGAACAATTTCAGTCTATAGTTTCCAGAAACGTTTGTATCAATGGGTCAGCGTTTGGGGTGTCATCCTGGGCGCAAACAACTTAAATTCAAAATATTGATTAAATAAAATGTCAAGCGTCTAGATGCTTCAGCCCAGTTTTTGTAGTTGCACCAAAGTGTTTCCAACTGTTTGTCGCGGGAGTTCCCATGCACCAAGCCACTTGGATGGTCCACCACATCAAGAATGACGCTGGTCACAGCGTCAATTCCACAGGCCAAATGGACCAAATGCATATAATCTGGAAGGATGCCTCACATTTTTTTCAAGAAAGGCATTCTGAAATTCAGACCCACATCATTTTTCAAGAAAAACGAATCATTTGGAAATCAAATCGTTGGGGTGATTTTTCAAGAAAGGCATCAGGAAGTGAATAGGGAATCAAATTGTTGTTTATCATTTCCCCTTCATGCTTCATGGGTTTGATTTGTCAAAAACTGATTTGTAAAAACATCCAAATCCACGGTACGTTCCGGCTCAAATCCGATCACACGGCAGATTGGTGATTCACCATGAAGTTCAACAAAATGTTCCCACGTAATGATCCTTAGAGCTTTGCCGTTTGCAGATCTAAACAAACAAAGCAGAAGGAAAAACTCATGGGAAAATGGATAAAAATGGGCACCCAAAATTTACCATGTTTGTGGAGGTTCGGGTGGTCAGCTTCTCTTGGCCCATACACACTGTAAAGGCTCTCTCTGTTGTTCAGGGGCCCTATTTCAGAACGATTCGACAACCACTGCACTGAATCGCAGTAGTGGCAGAATAGCTGATGAGATGAAGTACGATTAAGGTCGAACATGAGCCTCAAAAAATCCAAATCTGATTGTACGGCTTCTAGAACTGCTTTCCAGCACCCAGATCCATCAGCATCACAAATCGGTTTGTTTGCCATCCGAAATCGGTGTGGATCATATTCTTTGCTAAATTCTGTTCCCCAGGGATCATGGCTAGGATGAACTCCATCACCTTAAAGCCAATCAAATCAGTTGCAATGTTGGAGTTACGTACTATGATTTGTTCACATGCATCCTTGGTTTGGAACAAAAACACCAGCGACGATTGCCGCCACGACACAGAGAGCATTGAAACTCCAAGCAATTGCATCCAGTACTTTCCCACGAGCTTCATTTTTGGAGTAGGTGGCATTGATAATCGCAATCCTTACTGATAATAAACCCATTTGCACACCACTTGAATGCGACGCGATGGATTTCAAACTGGCAGCTTGCAACTGGCAAAGTGCATGGTGGACATCATAACGTTTGCATAATGCAACTTAGCTGCAAAATCCTGTTGTCGAGTGTGCTGCTGCTTTCGCAGCAGGGGAATTGAATTGTCAGCATTTCATATTTCTGTTTGCCTTATTTGGGTCAGGTGAGGCCATGTACCATGTAGAGTTTTGGAAGGTCTGAAGGCTGGATCAAAGGTTGTACCAAGATACGTTGTGCCTCCGCACCGTCACCAAACAATCTGATAGGGATCACGTGTTTGAGTTCCGTCTCAGGGTCCTTGAATTGAGGCTTTGAAAAGTTAATCTGATTTTTCTTCGAGTTTCATGACATCAAGAAGCTATTTGTGAGCCAAGACTCTGATAATAGGGGATGCTGTTGAAACCACCGCAAACCCTTGTAATGTTCCCAGAACGCTGATAGGTCCTCAGTTTGATCAAACGACCCACAATAGAACTGGTGTTTGGAATGAAATTTTTGAGTGGGCTGACTCACATTTGAAAAAATCCAAGTATCGGGACCGGTCATTCTTTTCGTTTCTCCTTCATGCAGAAACGAACTGACCACTTCATGGGGAAGCAGCATATGCTGCACGTTCCATTTGCGTTCTCCATGGCTATCTTCCCAATCCTGAGATCGAAAAGGTTGATGTTATAAGTTCCCTTCCCCATTCTGAATTTTGATGACTTTTCCAATTCCTCAATGGTTGACCAAACAAGGGAGGTGTTTCTTGGTGTTTGGTTTGCCTTGCCAATCAAAGGCGCTGATTCCACCTTAAATTCAAAGGGGCGAGGAAGTTTCTTTCCTTAGAAGAACAAGACATGCCAAGTACAGTACATCCAAGATGAATATCATTGCAGTGTTGAATATTTTAAATCATGAGTTTGTGCACCAAGTAGCTCCAGGTTTGATCCAATGCCCACTTCTCCAAAACGCGAGCTGACCCCCAAGCGTTTCCATTGGATCTTAATCTATATGCCAGATCACGCACGCTTTGCCTTATATATAGCAGCCAGGGTCTAAGAAAAAACTAGGGAGTTGAAACAGATGATGCCAAGGTGCGGAACGAGAGCATGAGGCAAATTGTCCAGTTTTCCTTGACAACAGCACCCCAAAAACGTTCACTTTCAAAAACATATGGGAACTCCATCGATTGAAATCCTCGAAGCTGAGATCTTGGCCGACAAGTTTTTTGATAGCATTGTAGGAGGTCTGGCGAAAGTGGGAATGAACACTTCCAAACATTAGGCCACTAAAACTTGGAGCATTATCTTCCCGGCCTCGCCGGAACTCAGCAGATTGAATAATTCCGTTACCAATTCGGAAACGGTCGACTGCAGAGTCGCATACCATGAAGGAGCGGGTTCAGTTGATGACGATGAAGCCATCAGCAATCAGTATTGTTTTGAAAATCATGATGCCTGCATATGTTAATTCTTCTGATGTTTTCCATTTACATATAGGAAAGCTGAGTCGACAAATTTTGGAATAATGATATCTATCTTTTTATCTTTCTATCTATCTACCTATCTATATTTCTATCTTTTTATTTCTTATCTTTCTATCTTTGCTGTGAAATAGATGTTTTTTGGACAAGTCATGGATCAGTTCTGTGACACCTTTGGGCCAACTTCATGGCACACATGCACTATCATGAACGCCTTTCCCAACATGAGGTGATCAGCGCATTTGTTGCAAATTGGTGATCATCTTGGAGGACAGAACCGATGTTTTCACCTGCCCATCGCTCGTGTTCCCATTGCTTTCACACTGGCCACAGAAGAGCCATTCTTTGACCCCCAAATCCAGTGTTGGCCCCAGATTTCACGAGCCAGTCTATAAGACAAAAAGATTGTTTCCCACAATCTAAAACATGTAGTCTACCAAACCAGCCATGTTAGGCCGCAGTTCCATGCTCTGCTTCGCCATTTTGTGCATCTTGTTCATTCTGCAACTTTTCAAAAACACTTTCAGTGTCAGCTGTCTCTGGATTCTTTCCTTTTTTTTCTTTTGTTTCGCCTTTTGCCTTCGCCTCAGGGTTGTCCTTGGCCTCTTGTTTCTTTTTTTCGGCAGCCAAACCTAGGATGGAAACAACGCATAGGCTAAAACAAGTGAGATATACCAAGACTGGGATTCTGACGTCGATCATGGGCCTGAACGATCAGTTCCGCATCTTTGATTTTTTTCACGCAGTCCTGCATTAAGCGGTTCATGTGCAGGAGACTAACTATGTCGACTTCAGCATGATCACGGCTATCTATGGATGGTGCTCCTTGAGCGTGCTCTCTTGGTCTGCAAGTTGCTGCAGCACATCAGAAATCGAATAGCCATGGAACAATGATTCATTGAGCCTCAGAAACGAAACATGGTTGACTTTTGGAGTATGGACCATTAATGCAGCATGTTTGAAAGCAGTCAAATGGATCAAATCAAGCTAGTAGTCATGCACAATGACCTTTAAAGGAAACAGTTTGGAAGATGAAATCAGTGCAGCTTGACTAAGTAAAAATACATAGAACTAAAATCAGAAAAAAATGACTTGCAACATGAAATCTGAGTAAAAGGCGAAGAGTAGAGCTTGTCAGCACTTTGACACGATGCCGACAATTCCTCAATGAGGGCCTGCAAATTGAAGAGCGCAACTCAGGTATAAACTTCAAAGAGACTGCAAAAGTCGACGAGGGCCTCTTGGTGCTGAATGCCTTTCTCGCGCAACTTGGCAGCCGTGGACCGGGCTTTCACTGACACTGACTGGATCCTGGGTAGTGGCAACGTGAATTCAGACTCCGGCAATCAATGACACAAAGTTTCAACAAACGCAGGTGATTCAAATTTTATAAGCTGAGATTCTCTTTCATGTTTTTGTCGAATTCCTGTTGTTGTTTTTGGGCATCAGTAAGTTCCTTCTTTTCTCTTGTCGTTCTTCTTCGTTTTTTGTCATCACCATCATCGCCATCCTCAATGGCAAGCTGTTCAATCATAGGATCCTTGTAGGTGGCTTGTTTGTGAGTAATCACAGCAGCCAATGAACTCTTCATAGCCGCGTTGTCTGACACCTTAGCAGTACCCTTTAGGCAATGACCAGTCGAAGTCTTTGTTCCGGCACTGTCAACGATCCGATCGAACACCTTGTACAGCCTTTTCCGCTCATTGCTGGGGTCCTTCCAAGGTATACAACTGCATTCAAGCTGATCTGATCTGATATGATGATGCTTGGTTGAAAAGAACGAGTCCTGCGGATGGGGTTTGCCCTTTTGGCCTCAATGAGGTTGAAAGACAGATAGCAATAGATGAATGGCTTGAACAAATTTTCAACATATCTCAAATGTTTGTTGCAGGCTCTAGATTCAAAGTCTAGTTTTTGAGGGCAAGGCAACGCACGATTCGTTCCTGCAGCCAATCCTTGTCATACTTAGCCTCCAGTTCATCCAACGGGAGTTCGATGTACTTAGCCTTCTGCTCAGACACCGCTGCCCTGAGCAATGGGGCCAATTGGTAAGCAACACCATTAATGGACAATCAGACTCACTTGAAATCGGGATCCGTGAGATAAAAACAGATGTACTTATTAGTGCATCAGTTTCTTCATCAAAAATGATTGAAGTTCAAAAAGCACAAACCAGGAGAAATGGAGGTCTGAGGGCTTGACTCCTTGTGCCACGTTTCAACCTGCACATTGTTGAGGTCCGGATCCAGCATGAAGCATTTGAGAAATTCGAACCTCGTCGATCCAGTTGATTTGTGGGACGTCTCAAGTGTTCAATCAAGTGAAACGTTTGGATATATGAATCTAAATAAATATATATATATATGTTATGATTTTATATTATTTGTCAATACCAAAATTCACGCAAATGCAAGTTCCAAAGATATTTTTGTTGGCAAGAGAAACATGTGGATATCTTTTGGTGATTGGTGTTTTTTGTGAGCATGTCACCTTAGACCCGGGCTTTTGTTGGGGCGTTGTAGCCCGCTCCCACTTCGCCAGCACACCAGCAGGAAGAGTGTTGGCATGTTCCATCCTGCGGTGCAAAGCACCGAACTGCCTCTTCCTTTCAGCATGTGGTATTTGGGACGAATTTGTAAGCTGAGATATGGCCTTACGTTGGTCTTCAGAAAGTACTTTCACTCGTTTGACCCTCCCATCCGCTTGATCCAAAACTCCATCCAAACTCACCGCTGACAGTGGCCGTCTAAGGGCTGGTGACCGACTTGAGCTTGGCCTGGAACGGTGCAGAAACATGGCTGAAGTGAAAGGGGATCGTCAAAAAAGTAAAGATTTTGCAAAGGTTTAACATGGCAACTGAGGAGGGAACGGTGTGCTTCCACAAGTGCCTGCAGACATGGCCATTGAATTGTTTTCTGGTGAGAAAGCTGTAGACACATATCAAAATCAAAGTGTTGGTATAATACCCTGGCCTGGGGAAGTTGCTGGACTCGAGGATTTAGATTTTGGCGGTGGTGTGGGCAGTGACTCAGCCGACCCAGCTCTGCTAAGACTGTCTGCATTCTCCTTGGTCTTTCGATGATCCTGCACTTCACGTTCAGCCCATTTGTACCCTCTCTTCAGTCCCCATGCAATTTCAACTGGCGTGAGTTTTCGTTTCTGGACCTGCTTCTCTGTTGGCGTCTTTGCAGCTTCCTTTCCTTCGTCCTTCTTGCTGTCCTCGGTCTTTCCTTTCTCAGTCTCTTGTGAACCTTGTTCTTGAGCTTGACGTTGCCGACAGTAGCCTTCAAAAGAAACCAGATCCTCAAAGTCGTCTTCATGCCCAAACACATAGTCATCTAGTCCAAGATGATCATAGGCCCACTCGTCAATCCAAGGATGTTTTTGAGCAGCCTTGAAGCGTCTCACAAACGCTTTATCATCAAGCTTTTCCAACTCAGTTCTCACCTGTTGTTCAAGTTCCAGTGGCAGTCCTTTCTCGGCTCTTTCACTTTCAGTCTCACTCTCAAGGTCGTCATCACCTCGTTCTTGTCCAGGAACTTCTCCACCTCCATCTTTCCCTTTCTTTCCTTTGCCTTTGGCGCTATCTTCTCGCTTTTGTCCAGGAACATCTCCACCTCCAACTTTCCCTTTCTTTCCTTTGCCTTTGACGCTATCTTCTCGGTCTTGTTCAGGAACATCTCTCCACCTCCAGCTTTCCCTTTCTTTCCTTTGCCTTTGACGCTAACTTCTCGGTCTTGTCCAGGAAGATCTCCACCTCCATCTTTCCCTTTCTTTCCTTTGCCTTTGACGCTATCTTCTCGGTCTTGTTCAGGAACATCTCCACCAACTTTCCCTTTCTTTCCTTTGCCTTTGACGCTATCACCTCGGTCTTGTTCAGGAACTTCTCCACCTCCAACTTTCCCTTTCTTTCCTTTGCCTTTGACGCTATCTTCTCGCTTTTGTTCAGGAACGTCTCCACCTCCAACTTTCCCTTTCTTTCCTTTGCCTTTGATGCCATCTTCTCGGTCTTGTTCAGGAACATATCCACCTCCGTCTTTGCCCTTCTTTCCTTTTCCTTTGACGCTATCTTCTCGGTCTCGTCCAGGAACATCTCCACCTGCATCTTTTCCCTTCTTTCCTTTGCCTTTGACGCTATCACCTCGTTCTTGTCCAGGAACATCTCCACCAACTTTGCCCTTCTTTCCTTTTCCTTTGACGCTATCTTCTCGGTCTCGTCCAGGAACATCTCCACCTGCATCTTTGCCCTTCTTTCCTTTTCCTTTGACGCTATCTTCTCGTCCTTGTTCAGGAACATCTAAACCTCCATCTTTCCCGTTCTTTCCTTTGCCTTTAACTCCAGCTTCGTGAAGTTCTTCTACGGGTGTTCCCGTTTTTCCATTCTTTCCTTTCCCTGCACTTCCCATGGCGTCTATAGAGTCTATACCTAACGTAGACCGGCCAGTAGGTCTAATCGTTATATTGGAAAAAATGGAAAAGGTGCCCTCAGCGATAAATGGGATCAGCCTGTATTTTGGGTACCCCCCTGTCACGTTTTGTCACGTTTGCCTCTTCATATTAGCTATGCAATGTCTCGGAAGACCACGTTTTGTCACGTTCCCCCGTCGGTGATAAAAACCAAAGATTCAATCCAAAAACCTTTGAGATATTGAGATGTGTGTTACAGTTTGTCACGATTTGTCACGTTTTGTCACGTTTTTGGTTGTGGTATGGTTATATAGGGAACAAATCTGTCCAGTAGAAGTGATCTCATCATGTTAATGATGCTTGCGGGGCTGCAAATCAAAGTCACAAGTTTCATTGTTAAACAAACTTTCACACACACAACACACACGCATGTGTGGGCAATGACTGCATGATTGTTGAGTTTTTTTCCACAGCACAATGGGTAAACCACCATGTATTATGGTGCACTAGAAGATGCATCGGGGTTAGACATTAATTCTTCTAACCCTGAATCAGAGTCCTCACACGAACGATCGTCTTCAAACACGAGCCCTTGGTCCGAGGGAATCGGCTGGCGGTGGAATTCTTCAAGTGGACGAAGAGATTGGTGGAGCAACTTGCCGACCTAAGCAGCAAGGGGCTGCAAGGGTGTCACAGTCGAAGATATTGATCAAGAGCTAAACCTGTTGGAATTTTGCAGTTGAAGATACTGGCATTTAATGAGGAGTTGTTTCTAAAAGGTCACCCCCGAAAGTCAAAAAAGAAAACACATTTCAGTGACACACTCTGGACCACCACAGTCTGAGCCACAAGCTCGCATTCCCAGTTGCCCGGGATATTCTTGAGTGGAACGGAGATCTTTGGTGCCTACCTAAGCCACCATCAAATGATATATACAATGTCAAGGGCAAAGTAACGGGCTGAACAAGCACAGTTCGTACAGTTGCCATACACATGTCACACACACAATGTAGGAACCGGACACACTTGGTCTTGCCAGTTCTTTTGCATTTGTATTGTTTGGTGGTCTCAAACTTCAAAAACTTCCTGATGCGATTGAGGCGTTTTTTCTGGGAGCTGTCTAATGTCCTTTTGAGATCGCGAAGCCAATCAACGGTGCCAACCAAAGTGACCTCAATTCACAAGACAAGCCACTGCCCACTCAATGCAATGAACAACAAAGTTTGAGACTAGGAACGGGCTTCAGACTGAAGGCCCCATATGCGCCAAGATGAAGCGTCACAGTTGTAGCTCTGAACCGCTTGATCAATTTCTTAGTCGCCAAGGGAAAGACCAGGTGAAGTTCATGACAGAACTTTGAACCATGCAATGCATCCAAAGAAACATCTAGACTAACCGGCGTAAAAAAGAACATGAAAGTGACATCAAAACAAACGAACGTGCCAGCAAGTGTCACGGATGCATTGGTAGCGAAACAGTAGTGACGTCGTGGGATTCTCTATCACCCACTTCACATTCTTGCTCTGGAGAAAAACAATCCTTAGTATTTTTTTCGTAGGAGGCAAGAAATATGATTCATCAACTCCTACATGCAGCTAGTTCACAAATATGCAATGCGCCTTGCTAGCCTGTTGGCGCTGGAAACGGACAAGTAGTCATCGTTGCCTGCATGAGGCAAGCAGTCTAGGAATGGGCAAACAAATCAGTTGATACTGATGAATCTCACAACTGATCTGCGCCAGACCTGAAGATCTGAACCAGCTGCGGTGTGTCGAGCCTCGCGACCTTGATTTTTTTACCAGACATCAACTGCAACATTCCAATCATATCATATCTAGATTTCAGCAAGCTGGTGGACACAGTGGACACACACACACACATATCAACTAGGTAACCCCCCACAAGGTAACCCATGTATATTGAAAGTTGAAAGGGTGGAAAAACAAAAGTCATTGTAAAATCAAGATATCCTGCAATGGACAATGGACAAGGCACATGAACACCCACGTCGAACAGGGTATTCCGATCCAGCATGTGGCATTTGGTCGCAATCGCCTTGCCTTAAATCCCAGGCTCAGAGTCATGATAAAAGGAATTTCAATGTTTTTTTTTGAACCATGCACTTGCACACTGTTGAGTACAACATGTAAGGTGAAGGCGAACTGAAACAACGTCATGAGCCCGATGGATGAGAGGATGTTCATCCGTTGGTGATAAATCACCTCGATCAGCAGAAACCACCAATTCAAAATGACCCGCTGTTCAGTTTCAGAATGTTTTTCGGCTGGAAAAAAATCATCGTACCAAGGCACGTCATAGCAGGCTGATTGCAAGCCATAATATTCGCAACCACTATGCAACATAGCCTTTCCTGCATGGGTTTGTTACAAACATGTGAGTTCCTTTTATGAGTTGAGGTCAATTCCACAACACTGCAAAAAAAAGTCAGCAATTCAGAAAAGCTTTCAATAGAACCTTTCAAATTGTGAATGGTCCTGAAAATACTTCCAAGAAATCCAGGCCCTCAGAAGGGGGAGTTTCTCCAAAACCTCAGGTTTGCAGGGTTTGATGATCAGTATTCCGTAGAAATACTTCCATGGGAAATGACCAGTTGCCATCAAGAAACTCACAAGGAGGCAGGTGAGTAAGAAGGCGAGGTTGGAATACTTCATGGCGCCAAGAATGCAATGAGGATGGACGACAAGTCTTTGTTTTGCTTTACATATGTAAATGGTCATTGCAATCGTAATACCTGAAGATATCAATATAACACCGCTAGGCGAGAACAGCTTCAGGCAAGAAAGTTGATGTCAAGGTTTGACCAGCTGCATCCAAGGATCGACGTATTACTACACCATCGAATCAAAGCTTCAGGATGAGGCAGGAAACTTTTTTTGGGAGACGCAAATCTGTCGTGACCGTTTCATATCACAGGTTTATATGATGGTTCCCATCCTGGAAAACCACATAGAGACGTGCAGCCCCTAGGCACCAGTGAAGTTTCTTTGATAGGACTGGAACAACCCAAATAGATGTACAGTAAATATTTTAACAAACCGGCCTTTATGGGACTGCATTGTTTCCTAAGAACCCAGCCGGCAATCATTGATTTTCAGATCACATCAGGGGTACATCCAGGCGTGCAATCCATTGGCAGTACATTGGGAAAAGTTTCTTAACAAGGCCAAGAATAAGAACAAACTTTGTTTGGGCATGGTGGGCAACAATCACCTTTTTTAACACACACATTTCGAAACCCTGCCTTTACTGGACTGCATTTTTGTTTCCAAAATAGCCGGCAGACTTCGCTTCCGACAATATCAGCCTTTGATGTATCATGTATATACCCCAAATGGACATTCAAGCAATCCATAGAAACAAGAAGCAAAGAAACTTCTTTGGGTATATGGTCATGTGATGTGGTTATATAAAAAACTGTTTTTGTGGGATCGATTGCATTGCTTCCTACAAACTCAGCCAGCGGACCAAAATTTAGAATCACATCAGCTTTTGATGTTTCATACCCCAATATATCCGGGCAATGCAGCACCCTGACTTTTGGAACACATTTGACCGATGCTACTTTGCACATTTTCGGCAACAGTTCTTATAGATAACATATGTCTCAAAACCTCCAAACAGCGCTGCATTGCAATGGAAAATCCCCTCACAAATATCGCCGGCGTTTTGCTTCGGCCTCCCCCATATCCTGGACGAGCTGCTTAAAGGTGTCCGATTCCCGCCACCTAAGATGCCATAAGTGATGTGAGCAGCTTCAATTATAAAAGGAAATTTTCAACTTAAAAACCATTCATTGCACTTGCAGTTCACTTGACAGTTGCAGTGTGCTAACATAAATTTATCCAAGGGGCATCCTCTCCTTGTTTTTCTGGGTGTAGGGCTGCAACCTGAGCAAAGGGCAGGTAAAAGCCTACTACTATCAGAAGTAGTCTCCATATTTCCCAAAGAGCTCCAAATAATAATCAACTTCTGATAACTGGATATTTTCAATGACCCCTAGCTACGAAACAACACATGCGCCAAAGCCCCAGCAACAACTTTTGATGAACAAGAAACCACTCTTGAGCCATGAACGCCATCTTGGCCATAGAATATTGGGTCCTAGGCACACCTGACTCAGCCTCCTTTTCTTTGTCCGTTTTCTTTCTTTTGCCCCCGCCCTTACCACCCTCATCAGCTGGTGATTTGTCAATCTTTTCGGGGGTCTTCTTGGCGGGTTTTTTCGGATTGGCTTTTGGAATCTTTGCAGCAGAGCGAGCCTCAGCTGTTAGCAACCGCTGGCTGTGGGGGTTGATGGGCTTGTGCTCTCTGTCCAAGCAGGAATTTATGACATTGCTGTCCAAATGTTTGCTCATAGTTTCTTTAGGATCCGGGACCTCAAACCTGTAGCCCGCCTCAGATCATTTGTACTATAACTAGAATTGGGAATCTCCACAGTTGGCGTGTCAACACAGCACACTCAATAATCTACGCATGCACCTTGAAGGGAACATTAAACAAGCCACAGGCCGTTCAGTAGATCGAGGAGCTTCCTCTTGCTTGGTAGTCTTGGGATCATCACCACCAACAGCAGAACCAGATCCTTTGCGATTGGGGTTGTAGTAATTCCTAAGCGAGTGCGCAAGTCAAGAAAATGATATCGCGTTCACGATTCAACCCAATGGGTTCAGCAAACTGATGATTCAAAACGACATGAAGAAATCAATCAAACCATGTCAACAGCAAAGGCCCCCACCCTTCATTCAACCAACCCTCAATATCGGCGACATCCCAAACATTCCAGTAGTCATAGAGCTCCTTGATGTACCGGATGCTAGCCTGGATGTGGGTGGGGGCGTCCTGCGGGATGTCATGGAAGGTCTTGAGGCCGACCGCAAAGTCCACCAGCTGCATGAAGTCCAAGTTCTCAACATTCACGTTGGCCTGACCAAAGCCCAAGAAGTTAGCCACGCCCGCTTTGGTAATTGGACCCCATTGGATTTGACTGGTTTCAAAGTCCTGAACTTTTTCAAACTTCTTTGGTCCAAGTGTTTCAAGGGGTACACCATGACGGCAGTAGTACTTGAAATCCTCAAACCCCCCTTTCGTCAATGGCGACCACCGGATGCTGGCCTTGGGGACATCGTTCTTCTTCTCTTCCCTCCTGTCTTTTTTCTCCTGGTTGATGGCGTGCATTGTAGCCACTGCAAGTGCTTCATGATGTGGAACACGGGCTAACTTGGTTTCCAAAGATTCATCCCCACTAGTCCAAGGGCTACCAGGTCCCTGAGTACTTGGAAAACTGCTGTCCCAGTCCTCATGCTCCTTCTCCAAATCTTCGACTTCGACGGGTCGACTGCCTTCTGAAGGCAATTGAGGTTCTTGGTCGCCCCCACCCAGCCGACCAAACTGATCAAGATACTCTTTGGGCAGCAAACTCAACCCCAACTCCTGGACTTTGTCCACCATATATGTGAAGACCCGGTTCGCTTCACCCTCATCCATGTTCAGGCTAGCGTCAGCCACCACAGCTTGAACAAAGTTTGCCCTCACAAGATCGGGTCCTCGACCATCCTCAAAGCCTGCACCTTCAAGGGCTTTATGACCTCCAGCAGTTTTGTCACCTCCAGGAAGTTCGTCAGAGCCAGCCGATTGCTGCTCCTGTTTGAAAAGTTGGGGGCCATATCCAAAATGTGAAATCCCAAACTCCAAAATCCCAGATCCAGAAATCTAAAGAAAACGCAAAACCCAAAATGCGAAGCCCAAAATGCGAACCCAAAGAAAACGCGAAACCCAAACGCTATGCAAAATGCGATTGTATGCATTGGTCAGTAAGCGCTATAGCTATATCTAACCACTTTTGTGCAAAATCAAAAGGGGTCCTTTGGCTCTTCAGATTCATCATGACCTGCTTGTTGTGAATCAGTCCACTGCTGGTCCTGCCGGAAGAATGGATACTAACTTTTTGTTTTGAATGCAATTTTCTATGGAAAATCGAAAGGCGTCCTCAGGGTAAGTAGCATCATTACCACCAGTCCATTCCGGATTTTCCTGCCAGAAGAATGGGAAGCTATGAAATGTTTTTTTTGAAGGAGATTTTCATTTACAACACATAACTATCATACGGTCCTCATAACGGCCAATGTCATGATCTGGACCTTCTGGTTGTGAATCCGTCCATTGCTGGTCCTGCTAGGAGAGTTGGGAGCTATAAGAATGGGGAGCTAGAATGGAAGAGATTTCCAAGTACAAAGAATAGCCTGAACCATGTTTTGGAAAACTAAAATGGGTCCTCTGCGTGCGCGGATTCAGAACCCATACCCTCTTCATGATAGCCCTTCCATTGGTCCTTCATGATAAGTGAGAAGCTATATTGTTCGTTTTGTTTGAAAAACATTTGTAACTACACTACTCCACCAGTTTGTTTGTCAAATCAGACGGTCTTCTCATTAGGCCTGCGATTCTTGCCAGGCATCTTGATCATAATCATCATAGTCTGGCGCTTGATGATGACCGCTTCCAGGGACCTTGGATTCGAAGGCGTTATGAAACCAGAAGGGCAAGGATTTGAGTGAAAAAAAGATGCGGTCAAAACATTAAGTGCAAATAAACGATATGCATTTGAAAGATCTTTGGGAAAGTCCAGTCACGTGTTTTTTCTTTAGGCTTTGATGTTTTTCTTCACTGGCTTTTGTTGAAATGTAATCTTCGCCAAGTGACATGATCAGTGGATTCAGGATGCACCGGTTCTTCCACAGAGCTCCTTAGCAAAAGCCCCGCAATGCACCCACGACAGTAATTGTTGGGGTTTTGACCTCTACAGTTTTTGCCTCAAAGGAAATTTGGATGAGAAACTTCCGAAAAACCGTTTTTGCCTCAAAGGAAGTTTGGATGAGAAACTTCCGGAAAAACAAACTTGGGGTTTTGAACTCTACTGTTTTTGCCTCAAAGGAAGTTTGGATGAGAAACTTTCCGAGTGACAAAGTTTTTAATGGCATCTATGTAGATGTATGTAGTCTGAACTGTACAAATCTAACTCGTTTGTTTTAAAACTTGCACCCAAGATTCTCTGGGGAAACTTCAGTCTTAGCACCTTCGGGAGGACCAGATATACGCTTCCAAGAGCCACCAGTGTCCTGAGTGAGAGAATATATTGAGATCACAAATCCCAAAACCCAAGGTCCAAGATTACAATTAGATGTTTTCAACTCATTTTGAGAACTTCAAAAATCCAAGAGCGCAATTGTTGTCAAATCTTAGATGAGGAATCCCAAGATCCAAGAAAACCTTGATGTTTTATATGTCGCATGATTAACAAACAGCTTGGTTCAAGTGAATGTCAACGTGTAAATCCTTCCAATCTGTTTGCAAACCAAGTGAATGATGTGAAATGTGAAAATAAAGGAACAAATGATAGTGGAGTTTCAATCCTGCTGTCGAACCGTTTTTGCAACAAACGTTCCATCCAAGGTTCCAATGGTGGAGGGCAACCACTCTTGCTGCCAGATTCTGCAGATTCGGCGTGCGACATTGCATCCTGCGGAAGAAAAACATGCAGTCACAGCAGATCGATCCGGTTGATGATGTTTTCAAAAAAAAATGTTCATGTAGACGCGGTACATCGAAAATTGAAAATGCTGAGATATGTGGAATGAGAATTTGCCTATAGTGAAGTAAATCAAACCAGACTTGATCTAAAGATGTCAGTCCTGCACCTGGTACTCCAAAGTCTCCATCTCATCCGGGGCAGCCATGGCTTTTGAACCACGTTGGTTCCGGGTGGCTTTTTTAGCCAGAGACTGGATAAGTAGTGCTTGGTGCTTGTACCAATCATTCCATTGGAAGCCTGGGAGAATTGGAAGTTCCAAACTATTGTCATTCATCATCTTACGCAATGACAGTTCTACGCAACGTTTGGACCAAAAACGCCTGTCTTTCTGAACATCGTTTGGTGACACTTCCTCATCAGTTGCGGCTTGAAGGATAATGTGGAATGCGTCTCTAGTTTTCCGGGTCCTAAGAGTGTTTGATCGCAAAAGACTTCCTGTCCTAGCCAGGAACTGCCCCTCATCTCCTGCGATCAACCCCTCATACAATTTTTGAGACAACCTTTCCACCCTATCCTTTTGTTGCGCAGCAAACGCTGCCATGCCCCCAAAAACCGAAAACGCCTATGAGCCAGGGATGGCCACAACAAACTTGATGAAAACTACTAGTACATCCTATATAGTCGCAAACCCACCCAAAAACTACCCAACCCTGCTGGAAAAAACCTAAGTAAGGAAGTATAAGTATAAGTATGTATACGTAAAGAAGTACAGTATAAGTATGTATACGTAAAGAAGTGCAGTATAAGTATAAGTATGTGTATGTATGTATGTATGGATGCATATTTGTTTGTTTGGTTGTTGATTTGTTTGTTCGCTTTTTTGGTCGGTTTTGTTTTGTTTTGTTTCGTTTTGTTTGGTTTGTTTTCGATCTCTCCTTTCTTTTCCATTCCTTCCTTTATAAGTTCTTCGCCCGGCCAAAACAACAGGAGCACGTCCATACATGTTAAGAATACATATAATACCACACGTTGTCACCAGCCCGACAAAGGTTCTAGTGAAGTGAGCCTATGTATCAGCACACTTTTGACCGCACGGATCAAAGATTCTCCTTTAAGTTTGCGTAAAGGGTGGCATATACACACCAATAACGGTGATCAACGCAAAGGAACTTGATTAATTCCATTCAAGTTGCAAGCATGCAGCTACCAGGCAAAAAACGTCAAAAATTAGATTAACAATGAAGAATTTAGCAACATTCAAGAATTAAGCAACAGTCAGCTCTTCTTGGTTCGTGGCCGGAGATTACTTTGTCGCTGCAATCCTCCGAACCATATCCAGTTGAGAGGTCAACATCCTGTTTTGCGTAAACCTTGGACGGCGGTGGCTGAGCCGTACCCGAGAGGGTTTGCCACTTCCATCGGTCGTGCAATTTGCATAGCCGCGGGTTGGCGGGCTGAACTTGCAGATGTTTCCAAAACTGGAGGAGGACGGATTGGGGAAGCGGAGAATCCAGGCCCACGTCGGGTTTCAGCTGCTCGCAGAGGATCTTTGGAGAGCCGACCTGTACAAGGATCCAATACCATTTTGCTGGGTGAAAGATGTTGGGAGAAGTTTTTGTGCTGGTGTGATCGTACGATGGTGGAGACAAATCCACTTGAGCTGTTTTTGGCGGTGCCTCTCTTTCTTGCACATGCAATTCGAAAATTTGGAGATATGGAATTTCAACGTGGTGGATCACTTTTGTATTACAGACACCTGGTGCTGGTTGCTCAGCGGAAGGTGCCTAATCTAAAACCTATGGCTCACATCTGCTGGGATCTGGCGACGCGCTGGGAGCTTGCAGAACCTACACAGCATAGAACGCCGATGCCGTTACCATTGCTCGAAGCTATGGTGATTTTAGCCTGGCACATGAAATGGTATCGCTGGTCTGCTATAGCAGTGGCATGTTTCTTCGGGGTTGCTCGTGTGGGCGAAGTTTTGGCTGCTACTCGTAGGGACCTGTTGTTGCCTGTGGATTTGCTTGATGACGATCATGCAGCAGCTTACCTTGTGCTTTGGAAAAGTAAAACGAGTAGAAGACAGCCATCAAGGGTTCAACATTTGAAGATCATTGCACCGAGTGCAGTCAACCTTCTGCAGGAAGTGTATTCAGGTGTGTCTGGGACAGAAAAACTTTACCACGGTTCGCCTTCAATGTTTCGTCACCGGTGGAACTTGCTGCTCAAATGGCTGTGTATTCCGGCTGGAGTTCAGACTGACACCAGCCGGGTTACGCGGCGGAGGTGCAATAGAACTGTATAGAGGAGGAGAAGCTATAGGAAACATCCAATGGAGGATGAGAATACGTCAGCAAGTTACACTGGAAGCGTATTTGCAAGAAGTTGCAGCAGTTAGTCTGCTGCCAGATCTGCCAGTTTCAACAGCCGATCGTATCAGAGCTTTTTCCAAACTTTTCAGAATTCGGTTTTGATTTTGAAGCTCTGAGGGTTTATTGGCAACGCTCATGGAGCCTCGCGAAGCTGCATTAGCTCGTGGCCTTCGACACCTCCCTCTGCGCTCTCCTATAAGTGGAAGGGCTCTTTCTGCTGTTGGTGAAACTTTATTTCAGCTGCTTTTTGTTCAACTGGAGTACGATGGCTTGCACCTTCCAGAGACGCTTCAGCAGAGTCTTCACCACCATGCATCACAGAGCTTTGTGGCGTTGAGTGTGAAAAAATCAAGAGCTTTCAGATTGCAACTGTCTGCAGTGGGATCAACATATATATATAAACTTACCGTAATATGTAATACACATATCAAGTAGTCCTTCTTACACTACACTCCCGGTGCGCCAGGCGAACGGCCTGGAAGCGGGTTGGGGTTTTCCTACGGGTTCCTGGGTGGCCAAGGGATCCGGGTGGCGCGTCTGTTGCTTTTGCCAAGAAAGAAAAAGACACCAATTTTTTTGGACAGAGGGAAAGTGCCAAGCTTGCCATGTAAGAAGTTGTTGTCTTTTTTTTTGGTGATGCTTTTATATAATTTGTATATGATTGTATTTATATATATATAATATATCTATATATATATATATTATTTTTTTTTCCCCCTTCTCATTGTTAAGATGCTTTCAACATTTTGAATCTCAGGAGTTTCCCATTGAGATTTTTTCCCAACAAAAAATCCTCCGAGGCTGCTCACTGAATTGGGTTTTGGACCTCGGGAATTTCCAGAAATTTTTTGCCCCTTTTGTGACACCAACCAAAAAAACCCACCCGAGGTGGCAGCCCATTATACACCCAACTATGGGGACGAAACCGTGACTTGTCTGGTCTAAACTCCGATGGCTTTCGCGTCATAATAGCGCATGGTCATCAACCCAAAAGCACTGGTAGGTTTTTTTTAAATACAAGGATTCCCTATTGAGGGTGGGATGACCAATTCCCCATATAGCGACTTTTGACCCTGTCACATATGAACTTGACAGCGGCTACCTATTTTTTTTTGCATGGTATCAGGGTGTGACTTGTTTCAATTTAAAAGAAACGTTGTATCAACCGTTCTCGAAGATGTGGTCTTCCAGGGCATGAGGATTGTTATCACCCCTTGGTATGTTCAGCTGACAATTCCCAGATTCGTGGAGGTCCTGCAGTTTGATGATGTTTGCAAACTGGACTTTGGTGTCCAAGTAGGCAAACTACAGCGTTGAGCTTGGGATGACTGAGCGGAGAATCAGATGTTTTTTTTGTTTCAAAAACAGAACTTTTCCCAGTGTCTGGGGTGTCTTGGTGCTCGTGGCCCCATTCCTATGTTTCTGTTAGTGGGTCCAGGTACAGTGTGTAATTTTTTGGATGTGCAACACACACACACATAAACTTCCCCGTATGGCGGCATACTCATAGTCTTGGTGTGGCAGATGAACTTTTGTGATAGAAAGGACGATTTTTATGGGATGCCGGGATGCCTTTGTGGACCAATTTTTTGGTGGGATGCGGAAAGAACTCTTTCTTTGGTCCTGCTGCTTCTCAGCCCAAGCTCAGTATGTCTAAGGGTGAATTTGTAGCCAAAGCGTTCCTTGCGGCTGTACCTGAACATGGTGGAGTACCTCAGTCGTCAAATCCGATCGTTTCGGGTTGTTCAAAATGAAGGTTATGCCTTATCTAAGCAAAGCGAACAGTTTGTGAAACATTGATGGACAAACTCCTGCACCAGTTGGCATCGATAAAGCCTCATAATTATCTAAATAGTGGCAGCTGCCGCGTACGGATTTTGTTTATGAAAACAGCTTTTTACCCACGGGAACACAGATGGCTTGGATTATTTTGGAGTCTTTTTGCTGAGCTACAGTGCGACCTAGGTTAGGCAGTGTCCAGCCAATGGTGTTTCATTGGGATTTCATTGGGAAAAGACGAAGCCCGACTATCGACTTATAGGGGAATGACCTCAAAAGTCTTTTTTGGCAATGGGGGAACATCCATCCATGGCAATGTCGTCAACACAAGGTACAGAACTCTGCTTCTGCATGTCGAGAAGGAGTTGGACGAGAGGGACGAGATGGACGAGACTCGAGAAATCGTGGCTGTGTTTGGTTGGCTTGAGAATTTCCCGAGGGACACCTCCAACGGCGTTGTGACCTTGGCAAATGTGGATGTGCGGAAGTGCAACTTTAGCTTGCTGAAATCCATCAAGATGGTTCCTTCCGGGTCAAGAATTCAATTGCACCCTTCAGATGGTTTTGAAGTCGAGGTTCGCTTTTCTTTGATGCCAGATGAGGAAGTGCTTGGCTTCCGTTTTCATGAGGTGAAGAATGCGGTCACATGTGTCAGTGAATTCTACAACATGCACATTCTCATCCGGGATCTAGAGGGCCTGCGTTTGGAGCCTCTTTCTGGCCATATGTTTTTGCCAGACTTAAAATATCCAGGGGAAGTTCGATGGCTCCCTGCCACGGCCGAGCGTGTAGCTGACGGCTCCCTGACCAGCGCCAGCGAAATTGTTGGTATCCGTACCATGGAAGGGAAGGATCGGAGCTACATCATCGGTGTGATGCGTTGTTGGGACTTCAACATAGAAAACCTTACTGGGCAGAATATGATGTTTTGGATTGACACATTGGCGCTGGTGCTTATGTCATACTACGCCGATATTATGTCAGATCTGAAGCAGCTCAAACTCTTTTATCAAAAAAATTTGCTCGACTACCTCTTCTTTAACTCCGTGGGCTTGTTCATATCAGTAGCAATCACCCTGCAGCACGTCTTCCAGTGGCATCAAACGGCATCACCAGAAAGAGATTATCTTGCGAAACTGGTTCCATCAGAGTGTATTCAAATGGTTCTTCTGTTTTGCGCAGTGGTGTCACAGACGCATGTGCTCCTTCTGGTCTTGCTGTCCATTCGTTTCCGGCAAAAGCATCCTTTGTTGCGTGGAGCCAAGGGTGCCGAGTTCGCCGAGTCCGCCATCTCTTCTTTGGTGCAGAGCAACTTCCTGGTTTCCCTGGTGGCGCGGATATGAACCAATCCGTTTCACCGTACGCGCCAGTTGGGATGGTTGAAACCTAGTAAAACCAGGAGGATTACTTAAGGATTAGTAGTAGCGGATAGTAGCGGTAGTAGCACCAGGAGGTCTACCTCAAGAGGAGGACCAGTAGTAGCACCAGGAGGACTACCTCGTTAACAACGGGATATTTACCATATCAACTGGTGGATGTTCACCAACTGTATGAAACTGCTTGCTGATCCCGAATCATTCGCTGACCAGTGGGTGTACGGTGCAGATGTATTTACGTATCTATGTATCATTATGTATCTATGCAACGTTTGCAAATCTGTGAGTTTGTCAATGTGTAGCCATGTGACCAAGCAAGTAGGAAAGAAAGTAAATAAGTAAGCAAGTAAGTCAGTAAGTAAGCGAGTGAGCAAGTAAGTAGTTAAGCAAGTAAAGAATTATGCATGCAAAAATGTATGTTGTGCTATGTATGTTATATTGTATTTGTTTGTTTGTTTGTTTGCTTGTTTGTTTGCTTGTTTGTTTGCTTGTTTGTTTGCTTGTTTGTTTGTTTGTTTGTTTGTTTGTTTGTTTGTTACTTACGTTATGCATGCATGTATGTATGTTTTTATTGTTGTATTTGTCTATGTATGCGTGTATGTTTCTATGAATGCATGCATGTTTGTCTACAGGTTTGTATGTTTGTACGTCTGCATTTATATGTGTCTGTATGCAATGCATTGAAATACATTGTAGTGCAGTGCATTTGCGTATGATTTAAATCTGTATGCGAGTTGAAGCATTGAATGTGTGTGTGTGTGTGAAACGTCTGCATAGACGTAAAACTTCTGGCAGGGGGCAGCAGGGAGATCACAGTTCTGCTGCCAACGAAGACAGCTGTGATTCCTCTGTGAAGCAGATTGAGACGTCAATCTGTGTACCTGCTTCGAAACATGCTCATGGTGATCCTGTTGAAACATGCTTGGGGTTGTCGGCTTGTCCTCTTTTCGTTTCTTTTGGAAACCTGTTGGTTCCGCTCATGAAAGAAGGAAACATATCGAGACACTCAATGTGTCAAAGTCTATTGAAGTAGGTTGGGAGGTTCTCTAGGTAGGTAGGCCAGCGGTTCGGTGGGTTTAGGTGCAGGTTGCTAGGTACCAACGGAGGTATGCATGCATGTATGTAGGTAGTACATGTGTGTGTGTGTGTGTGCATATACATACGCACATCTGTTTACATCTCCGCGGTGTGCCAGTTTGCTAGACTTTCTTGTTGGCGCCTTTTGCAAAGACAAGTTGTGTCATTTTGTGATTCGTTCTTCTCGACAAATGGGATCCGCAAAAGCACCCCTTTTTCAACGGGAAAATAGATGCCACAACCAGTGGTGAAGGGGGGGGTACCCTATTCGCAGAAACAGTCATTCAACCCCAATTTGTAGTGGTTAAATCCGCATTTATAGCTAAGCTGATGTCATTTTTAGTGGTTGACCCGTTGACCCATATGGCTAAGAATCCCTTTGGCTGAAAAATGAGGTGGCTGGCATTGATGCAATCAGTTCATTAGAGCTGACGGCGCCGGAATGTCGGAGCATGGCAATCTCCGTAGGGATCTCTTGCTGTTGCTTGGGCTTGGGCCTTGCTGGACTTGATAAGAGCGATGCGTCCGTGATGGGTTTGCCTGGGAAACTGGCTGGCTGAAAATTGTTTAATGTGATGACTGTACCGGGTTTCTAGTGGTAGGCAACTAGATCGGCGTTTGTCTAAGGTGATTTTCTATTTCCGCCTATTTGGTAACCACTTTTTTTCCAGCCACTGCAACAGCACATCCAAGGAAAGTGGGTTGGGGCCCCACCATGGGTGGCTTGGTGTTGGTCAGGAGCCTTGAAGTGGCGAGCCGCATGGCTGCATTCAACATGATTCATGTTTCTCTACGCGGTACTGGATTCCTTGGACATTTGAGTGGCCCACTTATGGCCTTAGCTGTTTTGGCACTTGCCAAACTTTCCTTCCATGAAGCAGAGACGGCAGATTTGTTGGTCTCGCTCTTTGGTCATCCTGGCCAAGTCCTTGAGCCACAGTCGCTGCTTCCGCTTTGGCGTTCCCTGATGATTCATTCCATGCTGCTGCTAGTGGCTGGTTTGCCGCAGCTATTGCTGAGGTCGGATACAAAATATCAGGCTTGGATGCCGGATGGGGCCAAGGAGTTGCCAACAAACCTGCTGTGGGCATGGCTGCTAACAAGTATAGGCAGCCTTCTCGGGTTGACATTCTTTGGCCTATTCGGCATCTGGCTGAAGCATCCGCTCTTTGATCGTGTGCGTCAGAAGGATGGGTCGATCACCTTTTCCTCCTTGGCGGTGGTTCTCAACTCCAAACGGTCTCAAGTTCCAAAGGCTGCATTGGCTGCTGCAGTCAACGAGATCATTGAAGTGGATGGCGGTCACCTTGACAAAGCCAGCTTCCAAGAGTTCATCGATTCAATGTGTTCGTTGAGTGTTTCCGGAAGCACATTTCATCATTTGCAAAGCAGCTACACAGGCGGACTTCAGCCCGAGATGACCATGGCTGAGGCGATGAAATTGTTGGCCCAGTGCAACTTGGTTTGGCTCAATCTGGATAGCTGCTGGGAGATTCGGATGGAGGAGTGGCAACAGCTTCGCGGAGCAAGCTGGCAGCTGAAGAAGGCCCACTTCGCACGATGCTTCAATGATAGGAGTAAGGGCGCGGGTGGAGCTGAGATTCTCATGGAGGTCTTGAGGACTTGTCCCCTTCAGGAGTTGAATTTCAGTAATTGCTGGATGATTCCGACTCAGGCATGGCAGAAGCTTCGCAATGGATCTGCATGGCGATTGCAGAGCGTTAACCTCACCGTGTGCTTTGACAGCAGGTCAAGGGGCGCATCCGGCGCCGAGGTCCTCATGGAGGTCTTGCAAAAATGTCCTTTGACAGAGCTGAATTGCTACGACTGCTACAGGATCTCGCCATCAGCATGGCAGCGGCTTGCGGGTGCCACCTGGCATCTGAAGAAGGCCAACTTCATGGAGTGCTTTGGCAATGATGGTCATGGAGGAGGTGCTGAGACACTGCTCACAATCCTGCGCACCTGTCCATTGGAGGAGTGCCTATAAAAGGTTCCAGTTTTGCAGTCATGGCATCATGTACATACTAATGTAATCTAACGTACCTAACCTCCAGCAGTTGGCATAAGCAAAGCATGGACGGTGACCCTGGTTGACCCCGTTGTCAAACAAGTAACTACCGTAGCCCCCCAGCAGGGTTCACTCGTGGTGCAGCACAGAGACTCATGGTTTTTCAAAATCTGCCAGGAAGTGGTTTTTCAAGGCTGTTGGAAGATTCCGGATTCCGCCTGGCAGAAGCTCCGTGGAGCTTCGTGGCGTTTGAGGAAGGCGAACTTCGCTTTCTGCTTCGACCGCCGCACAGCGCATGTGGAGGGTGCTGCGGTGCTGATGGAGGTGTTGCGTGCGTGCCCGCTAGAGGAGAGCCAAATCTGGGCGGTTTGAACGATGTTTTCGACGTAGATGTTTGAATTAATTATCCCAGCATAGACCCCAGCAGGGAGAAAGGCGCGTGACTTTTTTTCACACCCTATGAGTGAAGACCCTGGCCGACATACACGACACCCTGGCCGACGCCCTGCACGACTGAGTTCTCCCACAATGGAATTTTTGGAAACAAAAATTGAACTGATTCAGTTTTAATATGTTTTTAACAATGGACAGATAGCACTATGCTTGCAATGCCACCGAATGAGCAGGTCTCCAGTCGTCAACAACTTGCCCGCTGTCAAGTGTTTTGTTGTCCAAAACCATGGCTACTTAATGTAAGCAGAAAGATATTAGTTTTGATTTGCATCCTGAATCCTCTAGCAACAGTCGGAACTGCTGGGTTGGTCAACCTTGTTTTTTCAGATTCATTTTTTTGCAAAGCGCTATTTGGTTTTAACCTTCCAATCATGGCTTCTTTCAAAAAAGGGATTAACTGTAGTAGTTTAACGCGGGTAATTATTCGATTATTTCATAAATTTAACGATTCAATAATGGTAGCTGTGAGAGATAGAAAATCTTGTTATCAAAATAGTTGTGGATAAAAATAATCTTGTCGGGAAAGCTGTCGTAACAACTATTCACTGATGATGTCAGGATCCTTTAGAAAAAAATAGCAAAATTTGCTTGACGCGCCACTGGAGATACCCACTTGCTATGAACAAGACCTCCAAAAAATATGCTGACCCATGCATTATTCACGTTATTCAACTCTTCAGTCCAGTTCTACAATCAGTTCTACATCATCTAGACGCAAATGTTGTACCCCCAGATGAGTTTTGTACTCCCAACTAAGGAGAACAAACCTCTTAGGTAAAGTTGAGGCTCAATGGCCCCTCGCCACTTTTTATATTTTTCTGCCAGGAAAAAGATGGTTGTTTTAGAAAACGAAACATGCAAAAAGGTGCACAGATGTTTCCAACATTCCCAACATTTCTTCCGCCGCTTGGAGGAGCTGAGTTTGGAAAAGTGCAGCAACATTCCCCTCGCAGCCTGGCAACGTCTTCAAGGAGCCGAATGGCAGCTCCAGAAGGGAGACTTTCGATCTGTCTTCATCGCAGGCGCTGCCAAAGCTGCTGAGGTTCTGATGGACGTCTTGCAGCCTTGTCCACTCATCGAGCTCAACTTCAGTGGATGTGATCTCGGCCCCGAAACGTGGCAACGAGTTTGTGATGGCGCCTGGCTTCAGCTGCGCTCAGCACCCGGAATCCCAGAGGAGGAAGTGTTGAGGCTACGCCAGGCGGAGGCTGAGGTGATTGATGTTGAAGATACGACTTGTTGGTCAATGTGTGCACCATGTGGGCCTTGCTTTTCCGCAACCGAAGCTCCTCACAGGATGCTGTTGCCGAAGCGTCTCACGGGTCTAAGTGCACCTCGCTACTTCAGCAAAGAGTTTCGATATCAAGATCTCTTGCAGCTCTTGCAGTGTCCTTTGCTAGAATTGGACCTGTCAGGCCAGGGTTGCGGCGCTAGGCATTTTTGTTTCGCACGAGAAGCTGGCTGAAGCCGCTGAAGCCCATGTCCGGGAGTTCAGCTTCCCCATCCATGACCTGTTTCCAATTGTTTCCACCTCAATTAGGGCTAACCAAAAGCAACGAAACTCCGAAACCCTTCAGGCTGTTCTGGATTGGGTGGCGAGACATGGAGTCACATGGATGGATCCACCTGGCGACTCAAGCGGGCGAACTTTGGGTCTTGCTTTGATATGCAGTGCAAGACTGTCTCTCATTTTCTGCTGGAGGCGGTGATGTTTGTTTTTTTGGGGGTTTTGGTGTACCTGCAGCATGGAACAAAAAAGGGGGGATGGGGGTGGGGCGTTTTAGTTCCATGTCCAGATGATAGGTTGATGAATTGATTCTGTTTCCAGATGCTCGGACCCTCACTTGGATAGTCCTTGATCGAGGTTAGCGAAGTGGTGGACGCGACTGGGGTATGTTACTCGCATTGATATCCTCAATGTTCGTGGGTTATACCCTACATAGCAACCACCAACAAAAAAAGAAAAACCAAATACTCTTGGCCAAATTTACATACGAGCTTGTAATTTTTGTTTTTATTATTTGTTCTATTTACAAATTCAGAATTCAATATTATGTTCAATTTAGTTTTAAAGCACATTGTACATCATATATCGTTTCTTATGAAATATATGGTTGTGTATACGGATGAGGAAATGACCAAGACGACAAGATAGAATGAGGACACGATGATGCAAGTGGGGATGCCACAAAAGCTGATGAGTGTGACACCACTGTCGGTGGGAATGATGATCACCAGTATGAGGACCAGGGAGATCGAATCTTTACGCAGGTGATGAAGAGGGTAAGGAGAACAATTAGGATGGGGATGAGCAGGACACAAATGAAGACAAAAAAGATGAACACGAGGATAAGAAGTTACCGCTTTTAATACGAAAAATGGTCATCCAAGCACCTCCTAGGGGTTGCGATCTGTTAGTCAATGGAAGATAATAGAAGGGTAATTTCCTTCCCAGTTTTTGTTCACTTACCGTTACCGAACCTGGTAACCTGATCTGATGACAAGAATCAGCCGTGGCAAATGCTGCAGGCCTTGCGCAGCTGTCCGTTGGAGGAGTTGGGTTTCGCGAACTGTCGGCAAATCTCCAGGGAGGCCTGGCAGCTGCTAGGCTTGGGATGCGCCTGGCAGTTGAAGAAAGCCAGCTTTTCCAGGTGCGGTTCTTGGTGGTTTTCCCATCTTGGGGGATTCACATCCCAAAGGGAGTTCAAAGGGACATTGTCATCACCACTGTTGTTTTCAACCTCCATGAGCCAACTTCTTTGGCGTGGTCACAGTTTCGCAGCAACCAGGTGCTTTGACGCAGATTCGAAGGGTGTTGAGGGCGCTCCTGCGCTTTTGGAGGTCTTGGCCAGATGTCCACTACAGGATGGGCGGTCAGGCGGTGGCTCCCACCATCGTGAAAAAAAGGTACACTCTGTGAGAGGAGGACTAGTAACACCAGGAGGACTACTTTAAGAGGAGGGCTAGTAGCAATACCAGGAGGACTAGCAAATGCTAACATAGCTGGGTGTGAAAAAGTGGATATCTTTTAATTTTACCGTATTGAAAACCAATAGGAAGGATTATTTTTCATTTTTTTCTGAGGGTACTATTCAGCACCTAGATAGCGACCACAACATACCAGGATACATGGTGGTTTCCCCAATGTAAATGGCCTATCGTTTCGCAATGTTGAAGGAGCTGGACTTCTCTGGAACAGGAAGGATCCGCACGGAATGGTGGCAGAAGGTTCCAGATGATGCCTGGCCCCACTTGCGCACTGCGAAGGGTGTACCTTCTTCCAAGCTGCCGATGCACTTCCAGTCATAGCTGGCGAATTTCGACTGCCTCACATCAACCGGGCAAATGCCTGAGGTCTGTATACCTGCGTCAAGCTGGCCGCGAAGTGCCAGTTCCACTGTACCCTTCCGATTTTTTTTATGACCTTCAACAAATGTGGGGTCGAAAAACATGCACGGCTCGATCCCTCTTTGCGGGCAATAGCAATGCTTTATCTGAAAAGCGATCCGCTGATCAAACACGGAGCGCCTGCCTTGACTCTAGCTATGACAGTTTGTGCGAGGAAAACAGCCGCAGACCCTATCCAAACACAGGAGGATAGAAGTCCGTCGAATCGCAGTTTCAGGTCACGTGTTTCACCAAGCCTCGAATGGCCCCTATGCCACCCCAAAAAATGCCAACGAAGATTTTAGTGAAACCACCTGGGCAGGTGGCCGCATTGTCGACTGCGCCTTCACCATTGCATTCAATGAAAGGCAGCAACAGTTGGTGGTTGAATATATAGTGTGATTGCACCAGAAGACGATGTGGAACCACCTATTTTTGGCTTCGAATCACTGTACTTTATACATCAAGGGAAATTTCATCTGCTTGATTGCAGTGATTTCAAAATGGGGTCCTTCAATGTTGTTTTTTTTCCATGAAAAATTCAGTCAGTTGGTTTTCCTGAAACGGAAACCTGGCCGGAGGTATGATCCTATCATTGAAGCCACCCAAGCTGGCACCAACACAGGTGTCAAGGCACGAAAATCAATGCACCGTTTGGTTTGGAAAATTGACTGTCTCAATGGTAATGCTGACCTTCAAGGGAGCTAGTGGCACAAGAGTATGTCATTCTTAGGCATTTGCAGTAGAATACTAAATACTACTAGAACCAGCACTAGTGCTGCTATTCCCACTGTTTCGACGACTAGTAATTCCATTGGGGGACATGAAGTGTGGCAAGGTGCATCAAAGTCTTTTCTCAGCCATGATTTTGAGCTGAGAATCACAAAAAACATCCATGATGCAAGCTTAATATCTCCACCAAAGAGAATGACTTGAGAATAGCTGTGATCTTATTCTCCAGGAAGCTGGTATTGATGCGCGTTTCTCCGAGATTGGTGCATCCATTCAGGAGACCATTGAGCCAGGAGCTCCGAAAACAGGGCTTTCCGTTGGAGACGACAACGGGAAGGACACAGAAATACCATGAAAAACGGTGGCGTTTTGTTGGATGTAATTTTTATCCAACATTTTCCTGGCCTTTTCAAACAGCTGTTTTATTTGGACCAGTGAATGGATTGACTCTTATTAGAAAGTTTGGCATCCGGTGATGCGCCTTCTTGGGTTCCAGTGGCCGAGGTCCTATGAAATCGAGCTCAATGGGAAGGTTCGGGCATTTTGCGAAACGGCATTTTGGCGTGAAACGAAAACCAGTTTGATCTGCGGAAAGCTGTCACAAATAGTCTGTGGTTGTTCTAATGGATACCAATTTGTATCCATTTGAGTTGTTCCAACTGTACCCATCTGTAGCATTTGAGTCGTTCAAGCCAGTAGCAAATTGTATCCATTCCTTTTTGGTGATGTTTGATTGCTTTTGGGTTCCTTTGCTACAACTTACATATCAACAAAAAGTCGCCTTGTGGAAACATCCAATTTTTGTTTGGGAACCTGCCGCCAGACTTTCCCCATCAAGCCAGTGCGGAACTTGAATGGTCATTCTATTGGACCTTATCAAATCCATGGCGGTAAATCTGCCACTCGGCTTCGATGATTTCATCTATGGAAAAATGCTGGACGAAAACCCATTGGATTAGATTGATACAGGTAGATGTATATATTGAAAATGTTGGTTCTGTATCCAATGATCCTATCGAATTCTGGTTGTGTGGGTGAAGAGTCTTCAAATTTTTTGTTCGTGACCTAGCGTGTTTTAGCTTTTGTTTCCAGAAGATTTTGAAGACTCCGCAGATGTTGAAACAATAGTTGTTGCAATCATATTAGATCATATCGTATCATATCATCTCGTATCATCAATGAATTATTTACTTTTAATCTCAATCTTCAAACTTTATGTGGATGCAGAGGGGGACTGCCACTGGACTGCCATGGGTTGGCATCTTCATTTCGAAGTCAGGTGCCAATCACGAAGAACCAGGAAGCAACCATTATGGAAGAGGGCGAATTCTATGCTATTGAGCCTTGCCCCAACTCGTGCCATGGAGGGTGGAACGGAAAATTTCAAGTTCAATGGCCATGTTGATGTGAAACTCAGGAGACTTTTGCATCAAATGGTGTGGATCTCAATGAGGGGAGGGAGAGGTTGTGAGAATAAAAAGGGGGGAACTAGACTTCATTTTGCAACATTGAGATTTGAAGACTTTGGAAATGGACCGAGATATGGAATCATTCGTTGATAACTTGGCCACGGTTTCAAAACGCTTCATATAATTTTGATGAAAGGAAGGTTGACTTTCTAAACCACATATGTCGCGTTTGAATTTCTGTCGGAAAATCGCGCGGAAAAAGAGATGTTTTGCATGGCGAGAGGACTTGGCAGAGTGAAGGTTTGTCAGAGATGTCGTGAGGCAAAGCTTACGTCGTAGAGGACTTGGAGTGCTCTCACTACATGAAGTCTCTTGGTCCATTGTGAAGCTGAAAAACCCATAGTTCTTTTCGTTGTTTTTGTCGTTTTTTGTTTTTTCGGGTCACCAAGGGGTGTTTATGTAGAAGCCAGCGATTCCATTGAAATTCAAGTTGAAATGCTTAGAAGATCTCAGGATTTATGATGCACCACATGTGCCCCTCCGAGTGAAGAGTTCAAAGGCGCATTCTGTGGGTCCAAAATCTTGGAATGAAAGGTCATACTCTTTTTTCCAGCAATCATGGTTCCGTAGAAAATGGCTATGTTTGAAAGGTTCACTTCCTCCTGGCTATATACTAGAACATTTTTGTTTATCCTTTCTCCCGGCATCATGGTTCAGCAGAAAATGACTTCAAAAAAACAACTAGTATTGGAGATACACCCATTTTTCCCTAAACCATGGGAGGAAGGGCTCTCAAAGTATCCAGGTGGCTGACTTTGGCTGATTTTGGAAGGGGCCATATGAGCTACGAAAAAGAACTCTGGCTTCTTGGTAGTATATTTATCAGAAATTTATGATATACATGATATACTACCACATAAAATAGGGGTTCATCATAATTCAATGAAATGGTAATCCCGGATCCCAAAAAATTGCCCAGGATTTTCCACAAAGATCCCCGAAACCGAAACCCGCATTTTGAAACCAGGCCTTGCTCCATGCCATCGAGCAGAATTTCGGTACTCTGGCGTTAGGAGCTTGGTTGGTATATTTTGACTCACCCAACTTGCTGCTGAAGTCTTTCATGATTAGGTCTCAGGTCATTTTTTTTTCTGATTGATCCTTACCACCCAGAAAAGGTGGTAGTGGTATTTTTATTTCGCGAACGATGTCATCAACCTGCGAAAAAAAAGAAAAAAACTGTAAAAAATCGATCCCCAAAGCTTCGCAGGTTTTGCCGGAGGTGGCTCGATGATCTTGGTCAAACTCGTCATTTGATGGTGGGGAATCCAAAGGATCAATCGACACGGTCGACATCTGGAAAATTTTCGGTGGGTCGACGCCTTTTGTGAGACCTGTAGGATTAGCCATTCTTTGATTTTCATCCCCGAAAAAAAAGTGGCTTTCAACATTTTTGGAGGATTTTTTTTCATGAACTTTGGTTGAGTCACATGGTTTTTTGAAACATCCGAAAAAAAGTTCACTCAGATCATCAGAAATACATCCGAGGCTCTGAAAAATCTGGTGGACAATGACATTGTACAGCCATATCCACCGCTTTGTGATGCCAAGGGCTCGTGCCCTTGGGTTCTGAAGTACTGTTTGGGTTGGATTCTCGTTGGTCAAGCATTACGACAGGTATGTGACGCAGATGGAACACACAATTCTTCTCCGGCCAACATGCAAGGAGGTGTGCTTGTTTTTTTTTTAGAGTTTTTGAACTCTGGACACTCTGAGTCATTTCTTTTCCCCAAACCATTTTAGATTGTCTGGCTTCTTGTGTTTGGGATCATTTGTTTTGCAACTAATCAACATTTTTCTTTATCACCAGAGCCATCGAACAGCAACGATGCATTTGCAGATCGTCTCCCGTGGCGATGACTTCTGAGCGACACATTGCGCATCGCCAATTTCAACAGCGATTCGATCAGGAGTTGCCGGTGGTGCAACACCGTCCAGCACCGGCGAAACCAAACGTTAAATCCCAGAGAAAGCGAAGAAAAACACCGCGGACTTTGCATGGAGTTTGGGGAAGTTGGGGCTCATGACCCTGAAATAGATCAGCGAAACTCAAGTGTCAAGTTGGACTCATCATGAAATGCCATGCTGAGATTTGTATGAAGTGGAAGGCAGATATTAACGAATTATTTTTGGTATGTTTCCTGGTGCGGTTTGTATTGGCTCAGCAGTGCAACAGCTTGGGTTATCAAAGAACAAAACACTTTGAAATGCAGGCTACATTCACAAGATATTTATATACCCATCTTATTTCTCTTTAAAGCAGCCCCAGCTTTACCAAAATCTACTTACAGCTCTGGAAATAGCTTCTTCCGGCTCCATTTGTAGCCATGTCTCAATCTACGTCAAGGCATGGCCGGACACACAACTCCACCCCATGGCAGCGTTGGTTTTTCACATCTGCAGGTCTCGCACCATTCGTCGTCCTCTGGCCGCTGCACTGGTTTGAAACCTTAGCTGCCTCAAAGTAAAGCATGACAAAAATCAGGGAGTTGGATCTTAAACACCCTTCAACTTGAGCAAAACTCGATCTTAAACAGCTTGAGCAATGCAAAATGATGTCAGCAAAACCTGTGGTTTTTCTTCCCCAAAGGCGGCCGGCGGAGCTTTTGGGTGCGCGCCAGTGTCGTGGATGAATTGTGGAACCTTTGCATTGTCAAGGCTTATGGTATGCGTGGTGTTTTTTTTTTCAAGGAATGAGATGATGAAATATTGTGAAGATATAGAATGATAGAATATACAGTGTAATGGGATATAATGAGATATAACGAGATAAGATATGATATAATTATATAAACCATAAACTAGAATCCCTGAAATATAGTGAATGTCTAGTTTCAGTTTTCATGTGTCAAAAAAAATCGGAGTAACTTGGAAAAACCACCTTGTTTTCATTGAGGTTTTTTCGGTGGCATCGCGTGGTACTGCTGAACTGGCAGCCAGAGTTTCCAGCCAAAGAGGCGGTTGGAGTCTTGGAGCTCCAAAATTCTACACCTTTTCGTGAAAAAAATCCTGAAATCTGAAAATCCAAAAACTCGTGGTTGAAAAACCCCAACCCAAAAAACCTTTGGGAAATTTCGAACGGCTCCACTGGCGAAAAACCCATTTTTTTCTTGGTTTCCTCAATTGGATGACGTATTTTTCACCAGGAATCTCCCCGTATTTTTTGGGACCATGGACGCCACACTTGACAGGTGCACCAACGGAGAGGCCCGCAGGATATTTGATGATATCTGATGAGGTTTTGTTATTTTCTGTCATGAAATCAGTCAAAAATTTGAACAATTATCTGATAAGAGGCAATAGCACCACATAAACTTTGCATAACACCAGTTTGAAGCATGAATTGATTGACAAATCCTCCCTTTTGCTGAATCGCCAGATCAATACGGCCGGTGTTCGGTGGCACATCAGCACTTCCAGGCTTGTTGCAGATTGAACTTTGGTGGATGACTTTGGTATTCTATTTTCTGTTGACCAAGGGGAAAAAACACATCATCACATCATCAGATGTGACATCATTTTTTGCATCATCAATCAGGTGCTTTGATTGGTGGCTCCATTTTGGTGATCTCTTCAAGGCAACCTGGAATTTTGATATGAATCATTCGGTGTTGGTCATTCGGCAGTCTCAACACTGGACACTGGTGCGATAAAGGAGAGGCTTAAAGCGCCTAAGACGCCATGCGGAAGCTGAAGGTGGGATGCCAAACATGTTGGGCATTACTTGGGTTCCACACCCAAGTATCCTACTGTTTCACAGCAAAAATGACATCTTGCAGATTTGGAATTCTCAACTAAACAAAGCACTTGCATTTTTGTTTCAAACAACAAGTGGGTCTCAAAGTTTCTTGACCTCAAAAAATGAATGAAGTTACGTGCGTTAGTGTTGTTTTTTTTGCACATCAATCTGTGGTGCCACAAAAACTGGTGTTGGGTTTGTTGCGTGCTGAACCCCAGGTCCGGTGGAGATGGCAAGACGTCTTGGAAAGCAAGCACGAGAAACTGTGGAGCGCACGTATTTTGGTAGCACAAAGTTGACCTAGTTTCCATGATCCCAGCTGGACATATTTTTGAATCATTTGGCGAATTATGCAACATTTTCCTTGAAAGATATTGTGAGTCTTCTGCAAATGAAATCTATGGAATCTACGAAATCTATGAAATCATAGAGCACAAAATTTCACGGTTCCATCTTCCCAGCGCTTGTGGCTAAGGACACAACTGGCACAAGAAGTGGTGGAGGCCGCTCTTCGGCGATGTAAAACCAGAAGATCCCATGCAAAACTGATGGCCTAATCTTAGCAATTGATTTAGAGAAGTTTCCACAGTATGTCTTGATTTGGCCCATGGTTTTGAAATTTTGGGCAACCCAGGTTGAGTACACCGACGTAGAATTGGTTTTACTGGCCTTATATCCTTTCCATACAAAATCTCACTGGCATGACATGCAGTTGCATCTTCCCAGGCGCCAGGAAAAGCTGCTAAGGCTGCCACCGATACTGTCCAAGCGGCCAGCAATACTGTAAGAGCCTCGTTTCTACAGCAAAGTCACAATATCATGCTTGGTAAATATCTTGATTTTAATGGTAGACATGCTTTTATGACTCCTCTCATACTTTTCATTCATATTTTTTCATCTTCCCAACCTTCAGAAGTTCTCACACAAAAAAATCGGGTTAGAAATCATTGGCTGGCATCTCTCGATTTTCTTATCGAATCTCGTCAGTTTCCTTGAGGCACAGAATCTGGGTACACAAGCTGCGAAGTTACAAGACAACTTGGTGAACCTCAAGTCAGTCCCGGCCGAACTTGGCGAGAAGTTTCAACGACCTTTCAAGGAGGCGGCGTTTCCAACCCGCAGCCAGCAGATGTTGTTTTCCAACTCGAGGTTTTGTTCGGCTTGAATTTTTTCGCGTGAAAAATGTAGAAAAAGGACTTTTGAAGTTGGAAATTTTTGTGTTTTACTCCCCTGAAAACTAACATGTCCCCTGAAAATCAATGGTTGGAAGATGTATTCCCTACCAAAATAGTCCCTTTTTTGGGGACATGTTAGTTTTCAGGGGTGTATTCTTTAATTTTATTCTTATTTTTGATTAGAGGACTTCTTTCAAAGGCTAAAAAAGAGGTTTGATATGAGTATTGACAAGTAATCATGCTGTGGTTCTATTGACCCGTGGGTCCGGGCAGGTATCCTCAGCAGCCAAAGGAGCAGTGACACCCTCAGATGCAAAGTGAACAACATGCCCCCTTGTCCAATCAGCGAAAAGGATGATGGCCCAGTGTGTTTCCAAGGCCCCAACAAAAACTTTTACATTGCAAAAAAAACATGATGATTTCGAACAAATAGAACTAAAAAATAAGCCCTCCGGACAATGAAATAATGATGATAACTGATAACTGATAACCTGTTACGTTATTTCATCATGGCATCATGGCATCATGGGCAATGAACTCGCAAACCTACTTGGATCTGCAGGGAGCCAAGTTAGCGAGTTTGCAGGAAAAGGTGTGGTTGGGAAGATCAGGGGGGACTAACATGATTCATTGAAGATGACGACATACCTGACAGTGCAATATATGTGTACAAAATATATGTTTGAAATCTGTATATTTAGTCTTTAAAATTGTTTGGATATATACACATCACTTCAAATCACTGTATTATGGATATGCATAGAATTCGAGTAGACTACATGATTTGATTCTATCGTTGGATATGGTATTATTGCAACTATACATTGCACTATTATATGGAGCTGTATGATATACGTTTCGATGGCACACAAACCTACATGCGTACGTACATTCGCACAACGAAATATATATACATCATACGTATATATATATACATATACATCAATATATATATATATACAAATATATACATGTATATACATATATATATACACATGCATATGTATATTATTCTATATATATATATATTTATATATACACATACAGACACACACACACACACACAACACATGCACGCAGACATGCAGACAGACCCAGTGCACATAGACACGTGTATCACACAAAAGGGTTTTTGGACCTACATATACAAAAACATCCAAAATTGAATTTACAGACCTGTACAGATTCACTGCATGATTTATCCGATGATTCCAGGCGTCCAAACCAAAGCCAAAAGAGCCTGAAGGTCCGAGCGTCATCGAAAGTGCTCGCTGCCTCAGGAGAAAACCTGATGAAGTTGAGGAAAAAACACATCTGAACGCCCGATTTCGCAAACAAAAGGGTGGACTCAAGAATGAGACTTCTGAGTTTTGGTTTGTGAGGATTGCTATATCTTGGGTGATTTGCTTTCTACCCTTTGAGCCCAAAACTGAGGTTTCCAAGATCCCTGGAACCATTGGTCAACGATTCCAGCAGACAAAAGAAGGCTGAACGGTCAAAACCAGGGGGGTTTAACGCCTCTGGGTGGAGTAAAACTTGTGATTCTTGACACCTCGGGACCTCCAGGTGTTGAAAAGACGGTCACGGGCATCATTGAACTTCCAGATCGTTTGAGTAAAGGCGGCGATGAGTGGGATGACGGGATGGTTTTTTGGTGAGGAATTTTTTTCCGTCGTGGAAAGATTAGTGGTTTAAGAGATTCAAAGTTACAATGGTTTGACTCCAACATTTTTCCAAAAAGTAACATATTCAAATACATATGCATGTTGGCATGTTGCTTTTTTCTGACCTATACTTATAAGTCTTTTCTCTGGACCTTAATTTACGCTCGCTTGCTTGGTTGGTTTCCAGCATCCAAGGCGCAACCCGTGCATCTGAAGCAGTGGTTCGGACCCCCAGCAAAAATTCGTCAACCAACTCACCTGGCTGCAGCTGGGGAGTCACTTGACTTCAAAGGTTGTTTGATTTAGCCGATAAAGGGACCTGAGTGATTTTTATGTTAAAAAAAGAGGGTGCACTTTTTTTTTTGTGGGATCCAATTCAATTTGTGAATCCTTGGATTTTTTCAAGTTTCCAGTACAAACATTGAGATGAGACGATGCACTTTTTCCATGATGGGAATGATTGATGTAATCTCTTATGCCATGTTTTTTTCATGCACGGAGTGTTGAAATGTCGTGAATTTCTGTTTCCCATTTTCCTCCCCGCAAAAAAACACCTATAGGAAACATATGCCCAGGTGAAAAAAAACAGTTGGCCCAGGTGAGTACTGGTGAAGCGATCACCAGCTTTCCTGGCCGTGTGCAGGTGGGAACAGTGGTAGATCTCACTGCTTAGATTGGACCTTGGTTTCCACCGCTTGTAACATTTTTTCTCCTTAAATGTGACAAAGTCACAAAAAAAAGGTTGGTTGCAAACATTGACAAAAAACTTGGCAAAGATACAAACTTGGAGATCCTGAAGATTTTCGAAGATCTTTTTTTTTTGGATTCTTTGAATGATGAAAATGTGGATGATTTTTTTTCCCCCACTGCTTGAGTTTTGAGTTGGCGAAACGTGTCTGGGGTAAACGGCAGCTTTCCAAGTTTTCGATTGGAATGAGTCTGATTCATGGGAACATTTCCAGACTTGAAAAGATTCATGGTAGGCCACTGCAGACTATTTGGTCAACCTGCCTGCAAACACGGTCAAGAAGGTGGATGGCTGATTAGCTTTGTTGGAAGTCGGCTGCCACTTCTCAAGGGCACAAGTTGAAGAATCAACATGGGCCTTGATAAATATGAAAATTTGAGTGAAAATTACGAGAAAAAAACAAGAAAAAGCACCCTAAAGTCGTGGTACTGTCCGTAAGTGAAGGTGAAGCAAACAAAAAATCCTTTGTCGCACAAGAAAAAGTCGAGTTTTTTCACATGGGCAAAACTTGAGGTCGAAACCTTCACAACTGGAGTCAACAACTTGATCACAAATGTCAGAAGCTCGCTTTCCACCATCAGGGTGCCATCTGTTGTTGGTGCTGTTGTTGTTGTTGTTGTTGTTGTTGTTGTTGTTGTTGTTGTTGTTGTTGTTGTTGTTGTTGTTGTTGTTGATCCGTTGGGCATGGGAATGCCCAACACGTTTTGGAAAGGTGGTGACCTTTCCAGAAAGAACCGCCAAGTCAGTGGATCAGACAGTAACAGGTGCCAAACATGTTGAGTTTCGCATTTACATGAAAAGTTAGATTAGCAACAAGGAAACGATTCATGTGGGTATTTCCAAAAATAGGGGTATCCCCCAAATCATCCATTTCATCGGGCTTTCCATTCTCAACCATCCATTTTGGGGGTACTCCTTTTTTTGGAACCATCCATGTTAATATCATCAAGGTGCTTTTTTCATGAACCTGTCGTGTTGCTGCTTGCCAGGCGTCACTGAAACGGCGGAGGCGATTGTAGAAACCTCGGTCCTTTTTTTTGGGGTCATTTCAACGGGACCCAATATTGCTGGGATCAAACACCAAACACCAAATCTATGGCAATTTTTCTTTGAGATTTTATGGAAAAAAATGACCCTTTGGTTCGTGTTTTGAGGTGAGCTTTCCTGGTCGTGTCAAGGTTGGGAAGGGAGCGCGTTTTGACATGACAGCTCAGCTCAACAGTTCTATTTGACGCATTCTAAAACGCAGATTTTTGTTTTAAAAGCGCCATAAACTCCATAAATATAACACACACCTCTCGCCTCTCACCACTGCAATTTTAACAAACCAACAAAAACTAACAGAACACAAAAACACCACACCTTTTAGTAACAAGTAATATGATATAACAACAAAAAAAATAACACAAAAAGCACAACCACACAACCATAAGCATCCTTTTGGGGTTGGATGTCTCGTTTTTTTTTCCCTCCCCAGAAAACGGCCGACAACGTGGTGGGCGGCGTCACCTCCACCGTGGATGCGGTGACTTCGGCGCCGCGGAAGGTGAAGGAATCAGTTTGGGGAGACTCAGAAGTCGAAAAAGGGGGGGTGAAAAATGATGTCATCATAGGGTGCTAACCATTTGTAAGGTTTGGGGGTTCTTTTTTTTGGGGAGGGGGGGGTTAGCATCCTATGAGGATGTTTTTTTTTTAATGTTTGGAAAAATTGAATAGATGAGTTTGTTCTTTTGTTGAGGTATGTGATATTCTTATTCTTATACATTTCTATATCATTGATATAGACACAGACTGGAAGTCTATAACTCATGATCTACATCCATTGTGAAAAAAGATGTCTTGGTGTTGGATAAACCTTTTCACAAGATTGCACCACTCAAAAAAACAACCACCAAATTTCTCAAGGTCGATTCTGTGAAACAATCTGCTGCAAACTCAGTTTTTTTTTGGTGAAAAAAAACCAGCTCAACTTGATCAGTTGAGAGCCCACCCTGATGTTTTTTGCAGGTGGACAATGTGGTGAGCTTCCCTGGAAAGGTCAAAAGCTCTGTTGATGGAGCTATTGAAACAGGCGCGGACACCTGAAGCTGTTGAGAGGGAGAGGCAGCGAGTCTCAGAGTCTCAAGTTGAGGCCAGAATGTGGTGGGTGCAGTGACAGGAGCCAGGGAACCTTAGCTTTTTTTTTTTTAAATGTGTTTGAACACAATTCAGCCAGGGAAGTATATAAGGTTCACTTCCCACTCACTGAGGCTGTATCGTTCTTCATGGGTGGCGTGTCAGCATTTGCCTCAGGATTTTTTTTTGTTTGAGAAACCACCAGTTTTGATTTCACCATGGCAAAGCAGATTCGATTTGGAATGATTTAATGCCATACCATGAATTGGATCACGTCTCCGTATGTATCCCTCAGGAAATCCCTATGTATCCCTTATGTATCCCTATCTATCCATGAACTTTTCAATGGTTTCCCAGTGAAACCGGCTTCACGTCTTCCAGGCCATTGCTTCAGCTGCCGACAAAATCGCTGAACTCACGAAGAAGGAAGAAGTGAAGGAACCGGTGAAGAAACCGGTGAAGGAACCGGTGAAAGAAGCAGCAAAAGTCGCCGTGAAAGATGTGGCCGAGAAAGTTGCACCAAAGATGGAAGCAAAGAAAGAAGAGAAGGAATCAAAGGAAACAAAGGAAACAAAGGCAAGCAGAATCCATGTCCATCACATATGGCTGATTGGGTAGTGTTGTTTTGTGTGTTCTTTTTGTAGGTGTTCCATGTATATGAATACATAAAGATAAACTTATGTATAAAATGTGTACCAACATGTTTTTTGCAATGTATACATTTGTATTACTCACCAGACTGATTTGGAGATTTCTGACATTTTCGGTGAACGTTGCAGGTGAGCGTTGGGATGACGGCTGAGGAGGCTTCCAAACAGTTCAAGGCGGGCAAGAACACGGGAGTTTTTGTGTTGGCATTTTTTTTTTTCGGAAAGGGGGCAGAAAAGGGTGGAATGATAAATGATGTGAAATGACATGATACAAATGACAAACATATGAATAACTTTTAATAATTTTCGTTTCGAAAGTGCTTGACACATCAGGAAGTTGGTGTTTTCTTCTCAGCCTATGCATTTTTTGTTGGTTTCAGAAGTCGTTTTCCTTTAGATATGTATATATTATTATATGTAATATACATGAAACTATACATATGTATATATATATATATACATATACAAACAGTACATTAGATGCTTAACGTTTCCGGGTACTTATCTTCCTAGGCCTTTTTAGCTAACTACCCACCCACTGCCGGACTCAAGGCCGACTTGGAGGCTGCCCAGGACAACAAATGAGTCGTCGGTGCGGATGAAGGTGCGATGCATCTCCAAGGGTTTGGAAAGGTAGTGAGGTGATAGTGTATCTCCAATACCTTCCCATTTTTTGGGGCCTTGAAAAACAAAGCTTTATAAAGTGAAAACATGGGGAAACATTTCTCCAGTAGAATCGGAAAAGCTATTTTTTCAAATATCCTGCCATTTCTTTTACGAAAACCCGATGATGATGATGGGAGAACGAGTATCTGGAAAAAAGCCTGGACCTATTTTTTGTTTGGGGAGTTGGTATAAGATTCAGATTCCCCGACAATTTTGTTTGGGGTATGTTGGGTAATAATAAACTAATTTTGGGGAAGCTGAATTTTGCAATTGGTTTTGTTGGTATTAAAAACATGCTGATTTTGTTGGTTCGATGTTTCTTCAACATTGCGAACGAAAAAATGAATTGCTAAAATAGCCAGAGAAACGCAACCGGTGTAGCTGTCAGGCATATCGTATTGCCAGTGAAGGGCACAGAACGAACAGCAAAACAAGGAATCAACTTTGCTTATCCATCCTTATGGGCCTTACAACAATTAGAGCAAAGTACTAGTTTGATACCTAGTCTAGACTCATCTCATCATTCAATCCGCTGCAAGTTTGATGTGTGTAACCATGGAATTGTCTGCCAGAACTTGCTCTGCTGTTGCGGAAAACCGCCGTTGGGCAACATGTAGAAGTAGTGCAAAGGCACCACAAAAAAGTCGCAGTGCAAAATGCAGAAGACGATGATTTCCGATCTCTCAGTGCCTTTGCATAGGTGAAAAACCAGCTCCAAGTTTTTTTAGCCGTGCAACTTGCAAACCATCCTGCATTTCTTGATGGGTGCAAGAAGCAAAGACAAGTTCTGCTCCATTCTCACCAAATTTAGCGAAAACTGCATAGACTGTAGACCATTCGAGTTCCAGTCAGTGTGGTACTTGACTTAATGTACATTTTTATGTGTTTTTATGTGTTTTTATCATTTTTTCCCATAAAGACTGTGAGCAGAGATCTTTGCCACAGATTTTCCTCGCAAAGATCAGGTTCGGCTTTAAGAAGCAGTGTTCGACTTATTCAAGCTCGTGGTGCAAAAAAAACATGGTGCTCTTTTGAGTCCACGACTTCGACAGATTGCCCAGTGGAAAACGGGGAGAGGTCTTGCATGGCCTCCATACCCATCATCAGCTTTTTCACTTCGAAGTCTCCAAAAGTACGAGAAATTCCAAACATTCAGAGCTCTCCAATCTTCAACTTTCGCAAGAAAAATTGAAGAGAAGTTTTTACGTTTTTTCTTGCACAGTGAAAGCAGCAAGTTGGTGTCCAAAGTTCATCAATTTACTGTCCCTAGGAGTTTGCTTTTGACAAGCGACTGACTGTTTTCCTTCATTACTTTTTTATGGCATCTTAGTTGTGAACACTACGAAAAAACAGTTTTCATCTTCTATTTCCATACTTATTTTGTTGAAACTGCCAACATTAAAAAGAATTTCTTACACGTACATCATCGTCTCAAAATCTGCGGCCCTGGGCCATGGCATCCTCTGAATTGCAGGGTGCTCTCAGCCGGTCTGAACCTTAGGTTCTAAACTCAACAACTCCCATTGGGCTTTCCAAATGAAAGGGGATAAACTCACCAACCCAAGGGGTTTACAGATGCCTGGCAACCTGTAAGCCTGTCCTCTATTGGAAGGTGCTATAAAACTCGTTTTTTAACCTCCCAAAAGAAGGGGCCCGAACTCAAAAATAAGGTTTTCAATTTGGGTTCCCGGGTACATTTGCAAAAAACAAATCTATATCCTGGACATATGAAGCCGGCACTTTTGAGGGAATGATGGTTCAGAAATCCCAAGGCCAAGCACCTGGAATGGAGCGGAAAAAACCCCTGTCGTAAATCATGGGATTTCAACTACCTTTCACCTTCCTCAACCCGGTGAGTTTCAATCCTCCCCGGCATTTCTGGGGCAACGCCATCAAACCTGGTAAGTTTTCTCCATTTCCTTGAGGGTTTTTCTGCTCCTTTATAAGGAGTCGCAATAAGGGGACCCCCCAAAAGGTGGTTTTTTTTACCATTTCGAACCACTGAACTCAGGCGTCGTGAACTTGCAGAAGCTGATGGTGCAGTCTTTGAGGTGATTCTTTTTGGAGGGGGGAAGTTTCGCACGTGGAAAATTTCCCCACGTGTTTAAATGAATGCTTGACTAGGTGGTGGTTTCAAATATTTTTTATTTTCCCCCCTACTTGGGGAAATGATCCAATTTGACTAATATTTTCCAAATGGGTTGAAACCACCAACTAGTTGAAGTACATTACTTACAACGATTTTTTTCAACAAAAAAACATCTTGAAAGGATTTTTTTGTAAATGAAGTGTTTTTCCCCTTGAACTTTGTGAAGATTTGTGAAAATTCCTACCTTTGACCCCCCTGAGTCGTCGTTTTTTTTTGGTAAGGGCTCGCCACGTGCCTCAGCAGCTGACACCGCTTGGGTCAAGGGGACCCAGGTGCAGGTAATGGCGTAAAGATAATATATCTGGATTGATGGATTGATGGATTGATGGATTGATGTCTGTTGTTTTCTTTCATTTGTTTTGGATCCAGCGATCCTGTTTTTAAGAGATATTTTTTTGATCACAGGAGTCGTTCAACCCCTGGAAGTAACGAATCACATATCCCCAGGCAAAAGGCCGGGTATGTTTGAGTTGATGATTTTCTCTGAGGACCAGCACCACAAGACACAGTTCACACCACGTGGGCGGAATCGTTTGTCGGGGGCTCCCTGCGAAGGGTTTCCACTGACTGACTTTTTTTGTTGGATGTCTGGTGAAACATCTACTGCAGATTTTTGAACTTAAACTTAAACTTAAACACATGTCAATTGTTGCATTTTTACCTCCAAGAAAAGGAGATTTTGGATCATACAGGACAAAGAATGAACCGTAACCAATGCTCAATCTATTCCCCCTACTAGGTGGTGTACTTTCAAAGATTTCCGACATTTTCAACCTAAAAACCTTAGGGAAAATCATCCAATTTGGCGATATCATATTTTTCAGATGGGTTGGTTGAAGGGTTCAACCACCACCGGTGGCCTACCAAAACGGCCTACCGAGGCCTGACGTGGGACGTTTGCAACTACCACAAGAGGATGATGAATCCACCGGTACCGTGACACCACGAGAAGAAGTTCTACCTCCTGGAAAGGTGCGATTTTTTCACGACGTCGGTCACGGCCGAATGTTTGACAAAAATGCGGGTTTTGTGAGATGTTTGTCAGTTTTAAGCTAAAAGAGTTGAATAAGTTCTTTAATTTTTTTCAACATTTGTTGCGAGTTGTAACTGGAAGAATGCGACAAGAAGGAGATGATTTTTCTCTCTTTTTTTTTCATGATTGGCATGTGTCCCAAAGCTGTTCGTGCTCAAGGGCCTAGTTAAAAGTACAGGCTATGCCAACAGTGCAAAGGAAAGGTGCCAAACCAGCCAAAGAGCGAAGCGCAGACAGCGCAGATCGAGTCGATGATGAGGCTCTTTTACAAAATGCCGTCGTCGCTGGTTGGACTGATTCCTTCATCTTGTTGCAAGTGTTCCAATGGGCCATGAACCGTGGCATGGAGATGTTTTCGCCTGCAGATACACGGCCAAAAAGGAAACAAGAGCCTGAGTTGCCATTTAAAGAGGTGGCCATGCTCTATGTACAGGCACACAAAGTACCTTTAGGCTTAATGGCCATTTTTGTGGCTACTTGTGCCATTATCATTGCAGGTGAGAATCTGGAGAAGCAGATAGATCGTCCTGTGGAGGTGGAAGATTACTATGGAGTACTTGGTGTTACACGTGATGCTGAAACTGGTGACATTAAGCGTGCCTACAAGACCTTAGCCAAAAGGTGGCATCCCGATAGGCGCGGGATCAACAAAAAACATGAGATGAATGATTCATGCCTCATATGATTATTATGATTGAATATAATATACAATGTATAGGTACAGGTACATCTATGATCTATACTCTGATATGCATTGTAGATTTTTTTGATTCAACATTCAACATGTGAATCTTTTTGAAGACGGATGTTTTTTCATCGAACAGCCGTTGAACACGCGAACACAAAAAAAAACAATAAAACGTGAAAAAAAACGTCTTGCAAGTTGGAAACAAAAAACGTCTCTTGAAGTTCTCCGCCAAAAATCCATTGCGACCAGGAATCCGAATTGCAGCTCATGCCAGGATACCTTTTCAAAGATCGCTGCTGCATATGAAACTTTGTCAGATGAATCGAAACGAGGAGCTTATGATGAAACTGGAGTTACAGAGTTGAAGTCTCCCAAAAGTGTCCCTTTGAACAAAGACAACTTTGATGAATTGGTAACTTTCTCCAATGATGTTTGGATTGTACAGGTTTTTCGACCTGATAATCCGCACTGTTCTTCTTTTCATCCCTTTTGGGAGAATCAGATCCAAAAATATGGACATTTGGTACGCTTTGGTCGTATAGATCTTACTCATGATCAAGCAAAATGGCTTCCGGTAAAGGTTCGAGTACTACCAACGGTACTGAAATTTGGTAAGCACTTGGGAAACGTGGAAATCTTTCCAATCACACAGATGCATGAAACTCCACAAGCATTGATGAAATTTGTACTCACTTCCTTTCCCAACATTGGTTTGCCTTTGAATGTGGAGAAAGAAGCCTTGACCACTTGGTTAAGCAGATCGACACGGCGTCACAAAGTGCTCTTTGCTATTCCTGGTAAAAGTGAGGATGAGAAGTACAAGTCTCACTTGATATGTCGAAAATTGGCTGCTCGCTGGTCCGAGATTTTTGAAATGCGTTCTGCTGAAATGGCACTTTTACATCAGTTACGTGGCTTACCAGAAGTCAAAGCAGCTTTACCAACTGAAAGCCATCAAGCAGCAGTGCTTTTCTTTCCAGGTAATGGTGTAGTTGTGCCAAAGGGTTCTGCAATTTTGGATTGGCCAAGTGGAGAGGAGGAGATCGTTTTGGAACTCTTGCGCTTCACTGACAAGTTGGGTGTTCCAGTCAGCATCCAAAATGCAGAGCTCATTTGCCGATCCCTGGCAATTCGAAGAGTTTATTGCTTGGTCTTAGTAGATGCATCAGATTCATCTATGGCAAGAGCAGTTCAAGATTTGAGTGCATCAAGAAATCAATATCAAGGTGAAGTGGCTGATATTCGTGCAGGTGGTGGTGAAGTATCTGAAGATGAAGACAATTTTGTAGTACCAACTCTCAGATTATTGAGACATCCTGTCAGACACAGTTGGTGTCCTTCTATTGCTGGGTGCTATGCACCGAAATTTTCACAGATGGAAAAAGCTTTAGGAGCATCAAGTGCTTTTTTAATGGATTTGGATACTTCACGTATCGCACCCTTACGTTTGTCTTCCTTTCGTGGTTTATATCCTCAGATTGCGTATGAAGATAGTTTGACCTGGCTGGAAAATTTGGATTTGATCAAGGCGCTCCCAGAATGCTCTGAGACCTTACGACAACGTTTCCTTCGAAATTTGAAAGATGCCTCTATGGGCGAAATGCTATGGCAACTTCTATGTGCCTTATTTTTAATAGAAGCTACAGCAAAAGCTATTACAAGTCAATCCTTACGTTGGTGGTTAGGTGTCTTTGGTATGTGCTTAGCTCTTTTGATGCGATCACCAGCTTTCTGGCGTTATTTGGATGGCGGAATCATTCCTGAATTCCTACAACCGGCTCAACTGATTGCGCCATGAAAAAAAAAGGATGGAGTTCAGAGTGAGGTGAGTTTTGAGTTGAGGGTTTTGAATGGACAAAATCTGTTCATACTAACAAAAGTGTAAAGGAAAATGGTTGAAAATCTGGGTGGAGCTACTGGAAGTTGAAAAACCTGAAACTCTACAGGTTTCCAAGCAGAAATTGCACCCCCCCTTTTCTCCCTTTCTTTGTAAAGGAAGACATTCCAGGACATATACGACTACCCGACTACCCACTGCTCACTGACGGATAAAAAGAATTAGAAGAAATGAAAGAGGTTGGAACATTTTACAGTCACAGAGTCTGGGCATTTTCTCAAAGGGTGGCACCAGGTTTTTTTTGTTGTGTTTCTTCTGGGGTGGGTTGTATCTACATCCGTGTATCCAACAAGAAATCCACCATTTTTGACCTCAACAAAAACCCCAATGTGTTTTTTTTCGGCCGTGGATTTTTTGGCCGCTACGAGTCGTAGCTGCTCGTAGCGTCGCTCCGAGCTGCCCAGGTACGTTGTACTGAAAGTCCTGCTGAGTTGGCGAGGCGTAACTCCAAAGAGGTGGAGGGAATGGTTGGAACGACGAACCGTGGTGGATATCTTGGGTACCGGGTACCTTTCGAAAAAACAAACAAACAAACACACAACCCATGTCCATCATCATCATCATCATCATCATCATCATCATCATCATCATCATCATCATCATCATCATCATCATCATCATCATCATCATCATCATCATCATCATCATCCGTCCTAGATAGATGCTCTGCTACACATTGGCTAATGATAGAGGTCCTGGTTCATCACCGATGAACCGAAACGGGATAGTTTGACAGGATGACATACCATTTCCATAATTTCCCATGTAAAGATTTGAAACAACCATCCAGATTGAAACAACCAATTAACAAATGGTTGTTTAACATACCAGGATGTTCTGTTGCTGTTGACATTTTTGCCCAGTCTCCAGGTAGTCACTGTTGAACAGTTGTTGAACAGTTGTTGCAGGTGCCAGCTGTCAACGGGACCGCTGAGAAGCAGGTCATATTCCAAGCAATCCCGATGGGACGGTGACTGAAGATATGTAAGAAGCAGAGATAGGACGTTGAGAGGCTTAGGTCCTAGGTTTGCGAAATGAGGACATGCGAAATGCTACCCGTGATTTGTGATCCTTCGTCAGTTTTGTCCTCTCCAAATGGCAGGCTTCTGAG